>VWZZ01000513.1:341271-360835 GCA_013399095.1 Psophia crepitans
AAAAAAAAGAGGTTATTCAAGTACTTCCCGCAAACAGGAATGGGTGCACGCAGGCACGGCATCCCCACGCACCCGGGCAGTTACGTAGGTGCTAATTCAGAAGTTAGTACATACCCACACACACGCTCCACTACAGCCACAACCACCCCACATCAGTGACAATTGGACAAAGTTTGGGGCTGCCCAGCCTCCCAAACCAGCCCAAATTAACCGTCACTCGAAGGTGACGCTGTCCCAGCGGCAGTCTGTGCAGGATGGTAGTTCCCTCTGAGCGTGCCACAGGGTGGATGGAGCCATGCCAGCTCTGGTCTGCGAGCCACGCTCCCAACCTCCCCTTCACCCAGGTCTCTCACGACTCAGGGAAATGTTCGTGCTGCCCAGAAGGTTGTCGCTGCCTGCTGTTCTGCAGCTCTCACGCGCGCACATTGCTCAGTTTCCTCTGGTTTTTATCAGGTCAGAACCCAATTATACATCAAGTCTGGTGCTCTTACATTTATGAATAAATTTTTCCCATTGCAAAGACCACAAAGAACTCAAATATCTTCTAATAAAGCTTCTGGTCTCCACACTGAATCTTTTGAGTGATGTTTAAAAGCCTCTCCTAATAAAGATACCGTGTCATTCAGTGTTTTTCTCAAACTGAAAAACTTTGAGAACATCCTGCCAGGGACAACTGTGAGGCCCGAGGGAAATGGCAGACGCCTGATAACTGCTCGCAAGTGTCTTATTTCTCATTCCTTTCAGACTAAAGACCACTTCATCCCGTCACTTTGTGAGCAAGCACTCGAGTTCTTACTGCAGCACGACTCCACAGGAGCGAACTGCTCGCACACATCTCTAGAATGTGCCTGGCAGACAGCTTATCTTGGCTGTTCCTGCGCAGCATCAAGAGCAATTAATGGCTGACTACTCAAAAATAACTGATTCAGAAAGCAGTAGGTAAGTGTACGCAGAGCCGGTACGTGAAGTACTCGCAGACCGAGATCAGGGAGCTGTGTCCAAGCCACACACTGGCAGAAACACAGAAGAGAAAATACTTACTGTGTTTTCTGCACCGACGTTCCCCTTACAGTGAAGATACCAGCCTGCCGTAAGACAACCTACCCAGAGACCCTGCGCACGTGGGAATTCTCACCACGCACAAATCGTGGCAGCTTCATACCTTACCTCACACCCTGCGGTTTCTAAAGCTTTCTAAACCATCGGATCTCCCTCCCGTTAGTCCTGCAGCTGCAGCGAGGGACCAGAGCTGACAGCGACTACGGGTCGAGTGCAGCACACAGGGCACTGCCGGGTCCTTCCACGTTTCTCTGCTCTCTTCCCCGATGCCTCAAACCATTACTTTTCACAGTAATGCAGCTTATCAGTCCTTCAGCCGAAATCCCCGAAGCTGACAGGGAAGACATCCCTAGGTGTGTGTCCCTCCTCCATACTGAGCTCAGCACACAGGTACCCCTGCACTCAGGTGTGCTACTCGGTAAGTTAAACTGAAAACCAACTTACATTTCGCACGGTTTAAAATCCAACCATCAAAACAGGATTAGGAGAAAGCAGGACAGCTTTCCTCTCCCGCCCCCCTTCTCTTGCCCAGAGGTTTCCATGTCCCCCCCATCTCCTACCCACAACACCTACAGACTACCTTGGCTTCGTAAGCCATTATCGCACGCAAAAACAACATGTTACCTTAGGGAAACTTTACCACACTAACGTAAGGAGCAAAGGACAAAGGAGCTGGAAGGGGCGCCCCAGGATAAGCCCCAATAAACAGACAGCGCTAATCCCTCAACACGGGCAAAACACCCAGCACTAACCCCTTCTCAGCTGATCTAAAAGTCAAATAACCCCCCTGCAAACTCCTGAATAGTTTAACTCATCGCTTTTACTCTACTTGCTTATTTAGCCCTCAAAGTCTCCTCCCACACAGGCTGTCTGCTGTGATCAGTAAAAGCCATTTACTCCTTTTCCTCCCTCAAGATACGTATCTTCATACTGAATGCATTCAAAATGTAAACTACAAACAGGCTGCTTTTATTTCCATCTGGAGCTCTCTGGTATTTCACTGATGCTATACAGCTTCTACAAGAGTATTAGGATGGAAGGTAAAACCTCGTCCTTATGCACAAGGAGAGAAAAGCGGACCCCCCCAGTCCGTTATCAGCCAGGCTTCATTCCTCCCTTTCACCTGGGTGTTTTCAGCTCTTCTGCTTTACACATGCTGGCACTGGGAAAACTAAAAATCAAAGCTCTGTACTGCACAAACCAGTTCCTGAAGGGATCCTCAGGATTCTTTATTAGAAAGCTCACCAAACGTAGTGATGGAAAGACTAGTGTCTGCGAAAGCCCGGGACTCAGGCGGGTATCCTTGTGGATGCGGATGCAATTTGATATTCAGCTTGGCTGGCGATACAAAATACAAATCAAAGCACTCCTGCTAATCTGGCAAGTGCACATGATTAAGACTCTAAACTGTGAAATTTACTGAAGCAGAAAATGTGACAGAGTCCCCGGTACTGCAGAACCTGAACATACTCCCTCAAGCGCGTCTGGTGACAACTTGATTACACTGTTTGTCAGGAGACACCAACAGTTGCAGCGTAGGCACTGCACACTTAGTACATCAGTTCAGCAAAACAGCAAAGCATTTAGGGGATATACTATATAATTAGCTTGTGTCACCCCTATACTTAAACCCTACATTTACAGATAGCTCTTTAGTGCCCTGGAGTTTCAGTGAAAAGGATTTAACCTGTTGTCCAACACCCAACATGCAATTCTGACCCCTGGGCTGCTGACGCTACTGCGCGCTTTGCCTAACGGCAACTATTGACCATGTTCTTTCTGCTTCCCCCTCTCATTAATTATTGAGAAAAAACACATACAATGTTCCAGGGCAGCTCAAAGGAAGAAAAAAAAAAAGAGTAATATATTTGACAAGAAAGGAAGAAAGTAATTTTGCAGAATAATGGAGGTTCTTGTCAAATTTCTTCTGGTCAGTAAGAAAGACAAGAGCCAAAACAAATAAATTTTTTAAAAGTTAAAAAATAATCAGATGCTGAGCGAAGGAAAAAGCTGCATGTTGTAGGACAGCGAGCACAGAATTTGGCACAAGTAGTGGAAAACTTGCTTCTGATTTTATCAACAAGTTTTTCTTTCTTGTAGAGTTGAAAGCAAAAACGAAGAAACTTGAAGAAGCTTCGTGCTTTTCAAAGAATTTCCACAATGACACTTTCAAATATGGGAACAGGAGTTACAAGTGATATAAAACTTGGGCTTCAGCAGAAACGGCTGGAAGATCAGAGAGATCGTAAAACACAGAGAACTGGCAATCGACTTTTTAAAGAAGACAAAGAAAGATTTGTAAAGGTCCCAAAAATGACACAGAGGTGATAGAGGGATGGGTGTGAGATCATTGACTGGGAAGGAGTTAATGGAAGCCAGAAGGTAAAGTGGAACAAACAAGAGACAACTCGATTCTCCAGAGAGAAGACTCAGGAAAATGAGCTCAAGCAAATGAGTCAATCCAAGACTGAACATCAAAACTGAAAAAAGGAGCAAAAGGTAGAATCTGACTGGTGTGCTGAGACAACAGAATGAAATTTGAAGTAAAAAACAAGTGAGAAAACAACAATAAAAAAGGAGAGAAAAAAGCCATTTAGAAGAAATAGATCTGGTAGCGCCTGGAATGGCACAAGTGGGGAGCATCCATCAGAAATTAGGTCAAAGAGTTGACGTCCACCGCCGCAGACCTGGAAAAACACAGCTAATCAACCACGCCACCACTGAGAACAGCAGGTTCGGTTTTACAGCACACAGCGTTTGCCTGAGGTGAAACAACAAAAATCACAGAATAAGATTCTGTGGTAGAGCTGATCAGGAACAGAAACAATCAGAATAATTTTGAAAGTAAGAAGGAGACAGATACACACCACACAACAAGTCCTACACAACGCAGGGCTGACGGCACATTCAGGCAGAAGTTGAAAAGGACAGAAGGAAATAGAGGTATTTGACACAAATGAGGTGTGTGAACAGTCAGTCTTAACGAATGGCTCACGGAATAAATCAAGAGCATTAATCATTAACATTGGACAAGGAGGCCGACAGCAATCATCGTATTGGGTTTGGGGGTGTGTTGTGTAATTAAGAAATATCTGTATCCCTCTTTAGGCGTTCAGGCACAAGTCATGCACTACTTCCAAGGTCCAGAAAGGACCCTGTCTTGCACACGGACACTGTTCTTTGACCTACTGCACTGAAAACCTACGGTTACCCCAAGGTCAATCACCCATACACACCCCACAGCCTGGGCTGTGTTTGGAAACAGAACTGGGGTGGTTTGCCAACAAAAAGGAATAATGAAACCTCAGCACTCAACCCAGCAAAGCACAGGCTCTGGCCAGACTTTCTTATTTGGATTATGAAGTATATGAGAAGGCATAAATCACATCTCGTTAACTGTTCTACACACCTAGAACCAGAGAGATATCGCTATTTAATATTACCATGTTCCCTGTGTTACATCTTGCTGGAGATAAAGCCATCCGACAGATGGGTCAGAGCTCACCTGGGCACTTACAACCCTCACATAAGCTATCTGCTTTGCTGCGGGATGCATTGGAGCAGTACGATGCCACGCACGAATCCACCATTCCCATTTGTTCAAAAGGGTCATTAAAAAAAAAATAAATACAAAATTTAAAAAAGAAAAAAAAAAACCCAGTATCTGTTCTGATGGCAGAACTCACTCATAGAAATGGGACTTGGAAATAGAGAGGAAGCTGCAGTCTCGATTGGCCTTGATGGTGAAAATCAGTGGCTCCCCAGTCAGGACAGCGAGCTGGCCTACGAGTTCTCCTGGGTGGGTGATGAACAGACAGGTGTCCTCCTCCGAGTCTATCTTCCGCTGGTACACGTGAAGCATCCCCGAGACCACAAAGCAAACATTAACATCCTGGAGAAGATGGAAAAAGAGCTCAAAAAAATCCCCAAAGATTCTAAAAGCAATTATCACAGTGACAGTACTATCACGACCAATCTGTTTTCCAGAAAGCTCCCTACAGTTTTTGAACAATTAGGTGATAAAATAAGAGACAATAGTGAATTATTAAAAGCAGGTTATGAATATTTAATACTAAGCAGCCACAATATTGAAGAATGTGTTTCTCTTTGTGTGGTTGTGAAAAATGAAGGCTGCATCTGTAAGATCTCAAGAAACAACAGCAGGGTTGAGACTGGAAGTCACGGGGTAACCACAGCAGCAGGATGAGGGACACCGCAGTTCCGCAGAGCGGAACACAGCAGCACCGTAACTGGAGCTGCCCCTCACCTGCTTGGCATAAACTTATCTATTTACACAGTATTATTATAAATGAATCTCATTATAGCCTAAACACACTTCGCTATAAAGCAGTAAAACTGGATTTCTGTTGTATGGGGGACACAATACTTTACTGCAACGGAGTGACATTACGGAAAGCCCGCAGTGCAGGGCACGGAAAGGGGCTGCCCGGTCCCCCGTAGGAGGGGGATGTGACACTCCGTACAAAAAACAAGCTGAAAACACACAGGTACCAGATTTCAGCTCCGGCTACACTCCGTGTGCGCAGAAAGGTTGAAAGTCGGGATTGTTTCACCCAGAGAAGAGAAGGTTTGGGAGGAGTAAGGGGGGATTTTTTCTATTTATCATCAACGTGTATAAATACCTTATGGTGGGGGGAAAGGCTGAGCCAGACCTGCATTCCCTTCACTCTGAGGTGACGCTCACTCACCTGATCCCCTTGCCTGGACAGCACAGTCCCAGCAGTAACCTGATGCAGCGTCACTTTGCCATTCAACAAGGAAGGGTCCTGGGGAAGAAGGGGGTGGGGGTACAATTCACTTGTCTGTGCACATGCAAAGATCCAAGAACGTGAGGAAGCAGCCAAATAAAGCAAAGAAGAATAATTGCTAAAGACAGTGTTATAAGTACTTAATTTCTTTAAAATGTGGTGCAGTTTTTATATTTCTCTACCCAAGAGGTATTTCTTCTAGCAGAAAAAAAAGGCTGAATTGGTTTCAATTGATCAGACTTAAAATCCTTAAAAATCTGTATTTGTCAATTTTGCCCCAGACTCTTAGAAGAGTCTGTAACAGAGACCTACATGAGCTGGCATGAAAATCATGAAGCTGTTTTCAAAGGAAGGTGAAACCAGAAGAGACTGCCCACACCGCGGAGGAACTGGACACGGCTTCGTCACAGCCCTTCCCCGGTCCCGCAGCTCGGCTGCGCTGCGCACGCGTGGCAGTTTTCATACAGGCTGTAGAGCAAAAGCTGTCCCGGAGCAATGAATCGTTGTGTGCAGGCACAACAATTCCCCTCCCGACTGAGGGGCGCACGAGAGGGTCTTTCCAAAAGCCTCAACTCCAAACCCCTGCAGCAGGAAGGGGCTGATCTGGTGAAGAGCACCAGCCGGCCCGAGACTCCTTCCCAGCTCCAGAGCTGGCCCCACCGTAACCCCGTGCCATAACACAGCCACCACCAGGCACGGAGAGAATTCTCTCTCATCTCAAAGAGCTGCCCGTACAATCCGGCGGCCCACGTGCGGTCACTATCAAACCCTAACGCTTGGGCAAAACTTTCACCCAAACCAGCAGATCTTCAAAGGCTCAACGTTTTACTATCACCACCCAACGGGCAGGGACAAAAGCGTAGGCTCCGTTAGGGTCTTGCTTGACGCTCAAGAGTGACAGTGCAGTCCTGGTGCCTGGCAGCTCACCCTCTGCAAGGCAAAGCTGGACACCGCTGCAACCGAACCAGAGCAAACAACCAAAACCAGAGCAAGTGAATTAATCAGAATTATTCTTTACACCTACAGCTGATGAAATGAACAGATTTTCATCAAACATTAGTTTTATTGAATCCAGTCTGTTTTGTGGGAACACATCCAATGCAAAGAACCTGACGAGCACCTGTCAAAATATTTCAGTTCAGCAATATCAACGGAACTAATTTCTATGATGGTTTTTCTATATTTATACATTAATGGTCGCGTAGTATTACCTGTGCTTAAAGACAAAGTTTTAACTAAGAAAGCATCTGACAGCCAGGGAATACAATCTCCCTAACGAGCTCTACTTATCAACGGCTTTTTTTGGCTCCAACAAAAATTGCTGCAAAGATTTTCTTTGTGTCTAAGAACACTTTAGGATTGGAATAGACTGCACACAAAGCTGTGAAGTCCTCATCGTTGGAGATCTTTAAGAACAGCTTAGACAAAACCCTGCCAGAAATGACTTGGCAATATTTGACTCTGCCTTGGGCACGGAAAGAGACCGAGCGACCTCCACGCAGCCCTTGAAATGCTCCTTTTCTGTGCTATTACTACCCTGATTAAGCAACAAAGGAGTTGAAAAACACAGTGACAGACAAGATCCAGCCTGTCTAGTATCTCTTCTCTTGAATGGGCAAGACCAGCAAACCCAAACGCAGCACTGCAGAGTTACAGGGTTTGAGGTGCTTTGCACTGATCCCCTCCAGCCACCAGCTTTTAGGAAAAGAAGTCACCAGCACAGCAAAACCCATTTCACAGCAAGTTCCTTTCTTTGCCTTCCTATAATAAATTAGCAGAGGTTTATGGTGCAGAACTGAAAGCACAAACCACTTACAAAAAATAAACAAAAGCAGTAATTAACTAGGACAGACAAATATTTTTTTGTCAAAAAGCTGCCACACAATTCCCCTACAGCCCCCGCAGCAGACTCACCCTGCAGCGTTCTTTAACCCTCACATCAAACTGCAGATAAACCTGAAAACACGTAGAAGCTCCAGAAAATTGAAAACCATTCGTGGCAGAGACCCAAGGCATTCAACTTTATTTTTTCTTTTGTTTTAAATAAAATCTTACATCTGAAGCCAGATACCTAAGGGTCATTTACAATAATACTGCTTTTCTCCTGCAGTAAATAATCCCCTCCTCTCTCAGTCTCATGGGAGAAAAACAACCACCAAACAACAAACCATCACCATCTGTCATCGAAACATCTTGATTTTATTCACACTGATTGGCTGCTCTGAAAAACGACACCTTAAAATGCCTCCAGCCAGCCAAGAAATGAGAGATCTGAGCTAATTTTTTTAAAAGAAGGGCTTACAGAATTTGCTTTCTTCCTTGACGTAAGTAGTATTGAGCACAAATATTTTAAACACAGCTTTTACTTCCATTGCCTGTAGAAGAATCAACTTTTGCTATCCTGTGTAGAAAAAAAATCAACACTAATCTTTAAATGAGATGTCTAGCATCGGGCTATACTCCATCGGATTCTTATTTGCTTGTGGAAAACAGAGCTGCTACGATATCAAACTTTGAAAAGAGTGCCTTATTTCATCATTATTTAGATCTTTTGTGTTAAAACCACAGCCTACTATACATGCTGCATAATAATGTTTCAATGAACTCCAACTCTAAGGTATTTATTTGTTAATTGCTGAGAAATTTATTCTAGATTAAAAAAAAAAACCAAGTGCTGTCATGGGTAGTTTTAGGGACCTTGGAGTTTTTGCTCGTGATGCGATAGGTCTGACAGAGACAACCTTGGTTGTATATCGGGTACAAACTTCTGTCACAAGCGGCTTCTGCAGCCAGTCCTGCCCAGAACAGAAGGCTGAACACATGAAAGTACGTAGTCCTATCTCATCTGCAACAAGAATCTCTTCCAAAATAGTCCGCAGCCTTTCATGAGCATGTAACCGTGTCCTGGGCTGCATCCCCAGCAGCGGGACCAGCAGGGCCAGGGAGGGGATTCTGCCCCTCTGCCCCGCTCTGCTGACACCCCCCTGCAGTGCTGCCTCCAGCTCGGGGGGCCCCAGGGCAGGAAGGACACGGAGCTGCTGGAGCGAGTCCAGAGGAGGCCCCGGAGATGCTGCGAGGGCTGGAGCCCCTCTGCTCTGGAGACAGCCTGAGGGAGCTGGGCTTGTCCAGCCTGGAGCAGAGAAGGCTGCGGGGAGCCCTTGGAGCCCCTCCCAGTGCCTGCAGGGGCTGCAGGAAAGCTGGAGAGGGGCTGGTTGCAGGGCAGGGAGGGCCAGGCCAAGGGGAAGGGCCTGAAGCTGCAGGAGGGGAGCTGGAGCTGAGCTGGGAGGCAGCAATCCTTCCCTGGAAGGGTGCTGAGGCCCTGGCACAGGGTGCCCTGAGAAGCTGTGGCTGCCCCTGGCTCCCTGGCAGTGCCCAAGGCCAGGTTGGATGGGGCTTTGGGCAGCCTGGGCTGGTGGGGGGTGTCCCTGCCCATGGCAGAGGGTGGCACTGGGTGGGCTGGGAGGTCCCTTCCCACCCAAACCATTCTATGATAAACACCTGAAAGTTAATGTAACACCCCCGTTAGGTCTCGTGCAGACGAACAGCCAGTACCGTGGCAGCACCACCAGACTCGCGCTCCTGACAAACACCCTGTAAGAACCCTGGGGTACCTGGGAATGACTTAGATGTACCCTTTTCCCAAATTGTCCGATTAGCTGCACGACCAGACACGCCGCTGTAATGAAATGCGGCTGGAATCACAGGAACAACAAAACCGAACATTTCCATTCCTTCCTGAGCGGGGGCTGAGCTCAGCGACACGACTACGAGGGCACCAGGCATTTAACTTGGAAGGGGCACAGCGCAGTCGCTCAGCTGTGAAATGCCCTCGTAGCCACGGGCCAAATGCAGAGCTTCCATTCCAAAGCCCACACGAGGCACTCGGACGCGATGCCAAGAGGATGAATAGCTTCAGCAGTCACCTGAGCGCACTGACATACCGTCCTCACACAGCATGCGAGAGCACGAAATTACAAGGCGGCAGAAATGGCCCATTTACTCCTCACGTGGCTGAATCTGTACGCAGTGAGAAAAGATTCAGGCAGTGCATTTCAGTACGGGCTTTTCAAATGGCAGAGTAATTCAGATTTATTTCAACCCTGCTAATAACTTCAACAGACTAGAGAATAAAACATTCAGCCAGTCTGCAGCATACTAGGGAGACAATTTACTTTTCAGTGCCTGGCAGAATGAGCTGAAAAGCAAAACCAAAGCCATTCCTTCCTGCAATAACTTACATCAAGTTTCATCAAGGTTGAAAGGTCTTTCTTCGCTGCTTCGACGATGGCATCAATATGTTTGCTGTTACAGGAATCTTGCACAGCACTGTAATGGAAAACTGCTGAAGGAGTTTCTGTCACCGTCACAGTCTTCTTCAGTATCGACTGCAAGGAACAGATCACAACAAGTAGCAGTTTAGATGTAACTGGCACCCACCCAGCAAAAAACTTGCCGCATCATCTGTGTTCTCTATCTGCCACAACTGGTGGTCTGAAGGAAAAAAAGCTAGATTTCCCAAAAAGCAACAGCTTGCTAACTTCATTATCCTTGCATTTTTCTGCAAAGCTTGACGCTCGAGTCAAACAAAGTTACTCATCGCAGCTTGCGAAAGGGAACAATAAGAGGCTTTTCAGAAACTGGGCGGCCACTGGTTTGACAGAACCGAACCTTGATCAACAGCGGATACAAAGATGGAGGAAAAGATAAAATGTCCATCAAGGTTGTACTGAGCCACAGCTTCTCTTCAGATTGTGGTCTGAAGTTTTACAATTCAAAAGCATTTTTGTGCTCTTAACTTCCAGGTCGGTGTTTGTAAAAAGCAGAGCACAAAAAAAAAACCGATTTATAAATCATGACTGAAAACGTACAGGGCACTCACAGGCTGACACAAGTTTTTAATTCCTTACTGCAAAGTAGTTCTCACAACTAAAACATGGTCTGACAAATCCACCTTTCCAAATAATCCTTTTCATGAGTCAGAGGAAGGCGATATCTAAAACGAAGAAGCTGCAGCAGCGCGTTCTCGCTACTCGCCAAGGGAATCGCCACAGCTCTGAGATCTGCACCAAAAAGCCTCAACAGTCACCAAAATGCCTCAACAGTCACCAAAATGCCTCAACAGTCACCAAACTTTCCCGAAACAACCGTCAGATAACACACACGAATAGAGACCAAATACCACAACCTGCACAGAGCCACAAGGGCCGTGTTTCGAACTAAGGGAGAGAATGTTTCTATTACTCACGGAGTAAGGAAGAAACACGGTGGCACCTCCGAAGGAGAAGACCTACCTTGCCCACCACAGGACTGCTGGCTGTGTCCTCCGAGCCGAAGTGCACTCTGGCTCTTTCGTACGCCATGTCCATGTCGGACTTTGCACCACTGGAATTACCTAAAAAAAGATTTTATATCATTTGTAAGCGCCTCCTTTATTACCATTTCTCAGAAACAGGGGTGGTATGCGAAGCCGAGCAACTTGGGGTTTTTTGTTTCTGAGGCTGAGGATAGAACAGCAAGCGGCATCCTCGTGGTCTAACTTACTTCCTAGTTCCTTTGGACCTGGAAGATCTGATGGGAACTTTAAATCTTCTCACCTGAGCTCATGTATACAATACACCCCAAAATTCACACATCCACTCTCTGTACAGAAATTAGTTATTCTGAGGTAGACAGAACAGAGTCAGTCTGGATCTGAAGACCATCAGGAAGGGGCAAATCCACCAAAGAAACATTTAGTGCTTTCCAGGAAATTATTCTTTTTTACCTTTTCTCCACTGAACCAAAGAACATTTTCTGTACCCGGTATGTTGTAAGAGCTTTCACAAGGAGAATATCGCCACAGAATCACAGAATCTTTCAGGTTGGCAAAGCCCTCCAAGATCATGATGTCTGACTGTCAACCCACCCCCCCATGGCTCCTGCCCCCTGTCCCGCAGTGCCACGGCCACACGCTGTTTGAACCTCCCCAGGGATGGAGACTGCCCCCTCCCTGGGCAGCCTGTTCCCAGCCCTGACCACCCTTTCAGGGAAGAAATTTTTCCCCAATATCCAACCTAACCCTCCCCTGACACAACTGATCAGTAAGTTCCTAAATTCTCCCCATGAAAAGTATTACCCCGACCCCTAAAATAACTTCAAATCTTTTCTACAGCTTGTCCAAACTTTCAGTGCGCGTCGTGTGCCGAGACACAGGTAAGGAATCCCCTTCCCAGTCTCACTTATTTTGTTCATTAATTTGAAGTCACTAATGAATTCTATTCCTTACTTCCCAATTTTAATACATCTTAATTATATTAGCTGCTCGGCTGCCCCATCCACCTTCCAGGTACTTATCTGAGATAATCAATAACTCAAACAAAACTGGGAAACGCTTCCTATTTAATGACCTTGAATATCAGCCTGATGTTTTACAGATGAGTTTAAGAACGACGCAGAGGTTGCAATTTCCTTTAACAAATAAACCTATAACCATTTCTATCATCTTTCTGTGCCTAAAATATATCAAAACTATACTGTATTCAGAAAAGTTTAGATTTTCTCCCTTATGCCTTTTCCCTTCTGTTATTGCATTGTTCTTATACTTCTGCTTTTTTAAGTACAAACTACTGCTCAAAAACAGGCCAGGCCCTAGGAACAGCAATTGTCTTTCCTGACTGTTGAATTTTGCTACGTAATAAACTCTGAAAGAACTCAAAACCTTTTCATTCTGAATTCCTCCCCCATTTCCACACACACTTGAGTTTGCCTCGAAATTCCCTGATCTTTGGAAAGTTAGCTTTTGGAAACACGGAGCTGGCCTGTATTTACACACTAGTTCAATATGAACACGTGAAAATACTACCCCCCCATGAACAAGTGTCTGTATATTTAATGTGAAAAATACAATTCTTCTATTTCTGATGGAGCTTGACTCCCATCTCCACCCCTGCTCAGCCAAGGTGGGAATCCTGCTGTCCAGGGGATGCAGTCCCACCTCACAGCACTTGTTTCCAAATCTTTGCATGTAGTAAATTGATCTCGCTGGGGTCACAACATGATTTAATAATCAGCCTCCAAACAAGAAACCCAACAAGATGACCCAAGGATTGACAGCAGCAACACTTGCAAACCGTAAGATTAAAAAAAACCCAAACCCACAAACTGTTGATGTTACTGACTGAATCTCATACACACTGCAACATTAAAGACCCTAAATTAGTCATAAACAAAAAAAAGCTGGGATAGTAGAAATAGCAGCATGGAACTCCATATGGGCTGCTCCGAGTCCCTGTCAATTCTACTGCCCCACGAATCACAGTGTCAGCACGATTACTAAGCCCCTGTACACCAAGAGCATTTTAAACCTAAACACACGCTTCTCAGGTTAAACCTAAATAATCCGATAATGGGCACGGAGGCATGGAAAGCAGCCTCTACACAGCTCTGCGTATCAAAAAATTCAGAGAGAGGAAAAAGAGGCATTCTAGGAGTGAGAGCTCATGTCTACCAGACTCCTATTCAGAGCAGCAGCCTTCATCTCAGTCGCAGATACGAGCTTCCCACACAGTGATTAATTACACCGTCTTGCTGCTCAAACGGGAGTTAGGAAGGATACAGCAGAACAAGCTTTAACTGGAACCGCTGAGTCAAAAGAACAGAAGGCGGTGGGAAACTCAAAGCGGAACGCGATCCTGTTTGATGAACACACGCTCGCTGTGTGTGTATCCCACACACTGCTGGTACGGGAGTCGCTGCAGAAACAGCGGCACCGACCAGCATTTCAGCTGCCTCCTCCCTCCCAGGTCCTCGCTCGCTGCGCTACCTCCCCAACGCCGGCGGTCCCCTGCTCCTGCTCGTATGCTGGAGGGTCACGGCTTCAGTTTTAAAGAAGGAAAAGCAGCTTCTCTTAATTGTTGATTAAAAAAAACCCTGAACAAACCAACCCAGAAAAGAGAACTGCTATTTAACCTTAAAAAAAATAAGTTAGGAACACTTATTGCCAGGAACAATAAACCTGATGAAGTTATCACACACGAGGAAGCTCGTTGTTTTATTTTGTTCATCCAATTTATTTGCCCACCAGCCCAGACACTCCGCATGGCCTAATTACATCTTTCTCCACACAAAGGGTGAGTGTACTTAAAAAGTAAACTAGCGTGAGTCGGCAGGATCGTGTTTCCTCATCCACTGCTGTTTCAAGTTAGATAACTATACAAAAAAATGAACAAATTACACGTCAACCCCAGGAGCAACTGAGGTACAAATGTTTTGCCTAAAGTAATTTTTAGCCATTTTTGTTAATTCGAATGGGCCAAGCAAATCAAAGAGGTGCTGAGATAATAGCATCTGTGTGGCCCCAGTAACAGACAGTTCTCTGAGCCAATTATCGACAGAATCAATATTGCCATGGAGTCGGGATACACAGTGTGGTAGTGGAATAGAATCTGAAGTAAGACCTTGAGCTTTTCATTACAGACACCAAGATACTTTCCGTGCAAGCTGAAGTGTGACCATAACCTCCATGCAGTGAGCAGGAATCAGCTCCCTTAACTGATGCAAACCGTAATTACCCAATTAGATACGCTATTCTGTCAGTAAAAATTAATTTTCTCTTTGCTAAGCTCTGGGTACCCTGACATAACTCTTACAACACACAGAAGGAGAAAGGAAGGACAAATGGACATATTCCTCCTTAAGTATGCAGAGGTCCTTCCACATAAAAGCTTCTAGGAAGACGCACGGCCTCCACCTTCCCAGCGCTCCAGGGCAGCACAGGCCGACCTCACCAGCTGCTGGGGGAACGGCTGCGCCCCAAGGCTCAGGTAAGCACGACCGAATTACCGCAGAACCACGTCTGCTGGTACATTTTCTGACACACAGCGTAAAACAAGCGAACTCACGTGAAAATAAAAGCCAAGTCTTGCATGGGTGACTTCAAATTTTTCCCTGAATTCGTTTCGCTGGCTCAGAAAGATGACCTGCTTATCACTTCTCTGCCAGCTCCACCCCTCTGGACAGTAACGTGGAAGTTATGGAAAGCTGTAACTGGGACATGGCACCTTGGCACAGCTGAAACTGGGGAGGAAGTGAATCAGCTCTCTCTTGTTGAAAATGAAGGAAGATGTAAGAAAACCTACTGCTCATTTTTCTCTTCCATATATACCACCAACTTAACTTGATAGCAACAGCTGTAAGAACCCTTACATGGGGAACGCCCTCAACACTGAGGGCTCCCTCAGCCTGTCCCTCCTGTCCTTGTCTCCACGCGCTCTGAACCATGTAACGGTCACTGTAAGCAACACGTCTCTTCTGACGTACCCATTATTCCACTGATCAAACTTTATATGACTTCTCTACTTACCTCCATAACAACTACCATATCTAAGCACCACCTTAGAACCACGCCAAGATGGTTAGTTTGGTACTCTGCTAACACAAGAAAGATTCCTTCCATTTATGGGCCACCGGAGAAGTTCCAGTTTCTCTACCTTGAGCATAAAGTTAACCTACACAACTGCCTCAGAGGAAGACATCTAGACTGTAGAAATTAGCTCACCAAAATGAATACTGCAGCATCAAACCAGCTCAGCCTCATCAACGTCTCATCAGAGCATTCGATGATAAATCGCCTTTATTACCCACTCAAAAAAACATTCCTCTAAAAGCAACAAAGCCACGTAATGTGCTCTGCGGGACAATCAGCCAAGCAAGAATCGTGTGTCACCTTTTGCATGAAAGATGATAGCACATCATCATAACTCCCTTTGTTTCAGTTACATCAATTAATAAAGCTCTTCATTTGCAGGTCTCAGTAGCCAAATCACTGTCCTGCTAATAAGGACAGCAAGGGAATGCTCTCTTGGATAACAGTCAATTTGTTACCTCAGAAAATAGATTTTTGACAAATGAGTTAGGAAGCAGCACTACTGCAAAATGATTATCTAAGATAAACAGGAAGATTATCCCACCCAGTGCTCCAGAGAGCACGTGTCTTCCCACGTATGACTAGATATATTACATATCTCCCACAGGTTTGCCAAGCACTACTTACCAGACATCTCCGCAGACCCTGTGTAGGGAGGTGAAGAAAGGCTTCTTCTGAAAACATGCTCAGAGTTTTCAATACCAGAAATCTTCAGTGTATCTGAAATTTAGAAAGAAAACTTACATGAATGTAAATACAAGGTACTCCCTAAGGAAATAAATTCCACGTTTTGAAACACCAATGTTAAATGTTGTTTAAACTTGCTTCCTGCTTTTCATTTAATTAAAAAAGAAAAATAATTCAAGTTCAGAGGCAAAATTCAACTCAATCTGTTTTTCCAAGGCTTAGCTTCCATACTGACAGTTCAGCCTGAAAGCCTGCACATACCCAGCAATTCTTCTACTACCTAGAGCGCAGAATTTTCACAGCTCCTCCTATGGAATCAACATCAGGAGCCACTTTTTCCCCTCAGCCCTTAATACCATCACCACCACAGCAATAATTTCCTATTACAGCTAAGGACTATCCAAAGACTTCAAACCTGAAGCTGATTTAAGACAATCCCTAACTACTCTCATCAAATACAAGTCCTCTGATGAATAGCACAACAATTAAAGACCATCAGAGAGGAAACGTTACCCAGTTCCAGTGCCTCCCCGGCTTTTTCAAACTTTTCTTCCTCCGATACATTCGACACTTGTCTTTTCACTGCTTTGCTCGAACTTCCTCCAGACGTTACACTTGCCACAGAGATGAGCGGGATGGCTTGGCTCTGCTGCAAGAAGCGAGGTGGAAAGGCGATACATAAGCCACACTCGTCGACGCTAACGGGACTGGAGCCCGTATCGACGCCGGGGGTACCCCTTCCAGCTGCCGTGCGGGCGGCCCTGCAGCGGTACCTGCCAGCTGCCTCAGCACGCCTGGGCGCATCCCACCACGGCCCAAGGGTTTATGTCTGCCCAGTGTGCTGAAGTACTCCCTGACCCGGCCCTGCTCCCCAAGGGTACGTCATCCTTTGACCTGTTGCAGGTACAAGTGGCTCAGTATCACTAGCGACGGTCCGGACCGCTGGGACATAGCGATGTACGTGCGCAGAGATGCACACACACCGCTCTGAAGGGGCGCGTTTCTTCACACTTTTGGAATTTAAGCTTGCCCACCTCACCCCAATTCTCGCTAGATTTTATGGGCAAGTACTTCTCAAGTACTGTCGTTAATAAATCAATACATAACATTTGCTTTATGATCTTCTGAAAAAAGGAAAACCTCCCTGTGCCAAGTCACGGCCAGGCTGCGCAGGAAGAGCAGATTAAACGTACGCCACACTTACGCAGCTGAAGAGCTCAGTAGTCAGACCAAGGTAGTTGTGCAAGGCGAGGAACGTCACTCTCTGCAGCCTCACCATGATGATCTAGAAATGGGAAATCAAGAAGCAATAGGATCGGATTCAGCATTCTCCCACACACGTTCTTGCGTGTGCAGTTCTGTACCAGAGTACCTGAAGGCACTTCCTAAAATACAGACTATGCCCCGAGCTGAAATTCCTTTTTAGCACTGATAAACTGAGGCAAAGACACATTCAAGTGATTTACCAAACACTTCACAATCATGTGATGGCACAAGAATCCAAAGCCTTACTCCCAATCACCAAATAATGCTTTTTGTTTTCCGTAAACATTAACAATAAACATATCTTGAAATAAAAGCATTTGATTCCATTTTTCCCCCTCTCATTAAAAAAAATGATTCCAGCTTTCCCCACAGAGAGCCTGTGCTACTGCTCTACAAGGACTCTAACGCAAGACATCCCTGGCACCTGACCTTCCTCTGCCCCGGCAGCTTATTCCCACCCCTAAAGCCACCCCTTCTTTTGTATCAGCTCTCACAGAACAAATTAAATTGGTGTAACGATCTGTCCTCCTCAATCATCAGAATTAGGAGGTTCACGTGTCACTCATAAGTCATCCAGCTGCCAGAACAGTTCGCAAGGACAAAAAAGATTTAGAAGCGACAGTAAAACAAAAGGGCAGAGCAGAACGACTGAGCAGGTCGCGTGCAGCCGTTTGACTGTTATACCTGGAATCATGGAAATGACAGAAACTTTAAGGCTGGAAAGGACCTCCAGGATCATCAAGTCCAACCATCAACCGCGTACCAGTGGGACAACGTGCCACTGGGCAAGGCCTCCAAACAGAAACAGTTAACACGCTGGTCCCTGTGCTAGCCTGCGCCCGCAGGATGTACGAGACATATCTGCAGCGCCCACCCGAGAGCTGCCCGAGCTCCTGCGGAGCAAGGGAAGGCGAGCTGAAAACTAACACCGAGCACGGCTCTTTCCTCGGATGCTGGCAATTGCTTCTGAAGTGGAAACTCAGCTGTCAGTCTGAATTTCGTGACTTTTACCCCTCAACAAACAGCTCCTGAGGATACACCCATCCTTGTTCAGAGCACGCGACCATTTTTTCCATGCTCTAAGCCGTTGTGAAGCCTTGTAGGAGCATGGGCATAATGCAGAGCCTATGCCAGCACAACCAGGACCGGGGAGCTGACGGTGCAGGTCAGGCTGATTTGAGAGGCTATCACATGTAGAAACTGATTCAATGCGTGTGGATGTATATATAGATATATTAATTATTTCTTCCTGTATGTGATTAATGCTGAAATCATTATGCCTAGGGCTCTAAGAGCAAGAGGAATAGCAGAATTGGTCCAAACCTTGAAAAGAAGCTATACCAAGCAGGTCTGTATCTGCAACAGGATGATGAGCTTGCTGAACTTCAGAATCTCTTCCTCGTGACATTGAAATTAGAGTGATTTTTTTATCCCCTTAACAAGGGAGCTTACCTGTACCACTCTAACGAGAGTTTCAGGATATTTCTGGAAGACATCTTGAAAGGCACTTGCTGGAAGTCGCAGTATAGTGGACGGAATGGCTGCTCGGGCTGAGACCGTTTTATAAGGAGCAGGGTGACCCTAACAGAAAGTTTCAGAGACACAAGGTTAATCCACCAATTATCTGACCCAATTCTTTCCAATCTCCTCCCAAATTTCTGCTTTGATATTGTACATGCTTGACAGACAACAGCTGACCACAAAAAGCCTTGAACTTCTGCTCCACGACCTACGGGTGGTGTAATGAGGGCAGCGTGGTCAGGGGAATTCACACCAGCAATTTCCCCAGCATTAAACAGAGACAGAGGTAGTGAAATACAAGAACGTGTATCAGGTTAAAGGGAACTGGCTGGTCCATCAGCTCCAGTACAGTTTTACTACAGAGAAAGCCAGGCTTCAGGAGTGTTTCACCTTCCAGGTATGCAAGACTGCAGAGAAAAGAGGTTTTGGCAATTTTATCATCTGTGCTGACTACCAAGGTATTTGCTGCAATAATGATCCCAGACCCACACAATCAGCAAAAAATAGAACAAAACTGGAAAGTAAGGACATGCTAAATGGAGTAAGAGAAAAACTAGGCAGACTTCTTGTGTTCTAAGAGTCTATATATGTGAGATAGATATCTTATGCATATAAAATTATATATGAACATTATATTATGAATTATATATAAAATAATATTTATTATTATATAATGAATATTTGGAATATTTCATATTCCAAATTACAAAGCCAAAGAGCTGCTCTTTACTTGAGAGAAACTGGGTCTAGACCATCCTGAGTTGCTCAAAGAATAGATGGAGAATTAACAAACCAATGAAAGATAAAACTGTAAGTGGGTAGAATACAGATTTCTTCACTGGAAGGCAAGCCGCTGCTT
>VWZZ01000513.1:389199-404086 GCA_013399095.1 Psophia crepitans
CAGGCGCGGGTGGTGCAGCCGTGCCCTGGCAGGGGCTGTCGGGCCCCCGTGGCTCTGGCACCCCCGCCCCGCGCCCTGCACACGGACGGGCCACGGCCTGGTGCCGGGCTGGGCTCCCCGTCCTGCCCGGAGCCTGCTGGGTGCTGGCCCCGTTTCACAGCCCGCCGGTGCCGTGGCTGAGTGGAAACAGCCCACCAAGGGCCCGGCGGCAGATGGTTCCCCACAAGCTGCACCGCATTTATTGGCACCGAATTTCACCGACCACCCTGCCCCGTAAGATCCTTCTGCAGTTCCTCACCCAGCCTTTATTGTGTTACTACTACACGGACCAGTATCGTCACACCAAATAACCTCACCAGCAGATGTTGTCACCTTCCCGGCTCATTACATTTTCCCAATTATTTTTTACTATACTGGACATCCAGCTGTTGACATCCCTCCACCAAAACCCTTCCTTTTAACCCTTCCCATCCTTCAAACAGTTCTTCGTCCCCGTGGTGACCCTCCCTTGTCCCCATAGCAGCTTTTTTCCCCTTAAAGTGCCTCGAGCCCAAACACGACCAAAGTGCACTTTGGAAGCTCAGGCAGGCTGTACCCACCGAGCTCCCTTTATCCCCCGCTGGCTGATGCCACCAGAACAATTCCAGCGGTTCTGCAGCAGCCTTCCCCGTACAAACCCCACGCTGGCTCTCCCCCAACACTCCGCCATCCACGCTGATCTGCTCAGCGCCAGCGCCGCGTTCTCCTGGCTGCAGCTCGTCACATCTGCCCCGAAACTCTCAGCAGCCGCCATCACGTTTGCCGTGGGTGCTGCGGGAGAGGTTACGGTCCCAGCTGGTGCCTTCTCCATCCCTGAGCGCCCGTGGAGCCCATGGGAGGCACCGTCTGCTCCTGGCAACTCCCTGCTGCTCATTTCACCTGAACTTTAATCTCTTCCAAACGCACGTCAGATTTAAACAGAATCCCCGCGGAGCTTTCCGTATGGAAGTATTCCTGCATGAACTCCCCCAGCTCTTTCGCAGCAAACACATATGCAAACAATTCACGTGGGATTTTTTCTGCTGGGACTTCACCTTCAGGCCAGACCCTCCCTTCACTCCGCATCACATCCAACTGCAACACTCTCGCTGCTCTGGATTTTTTCAAAATTATTTGTGCAAGTTTCACAACTTGAACGTTCTCAATATTCCATTTTCCTTCGCATTATTTTGGGGTTTGGGGTTTTTTTGTTTGCTTTTTTCACATCTCACCTGCCAAATCTTCTTCTTTCCATCTTCTACAGTTGGACGCAAGTTCAGTTTATAAAGGATTTCTTCTTGCCCTACAAGCACCCCCCCCACTGCCGTTTAATCACACCAACCCCCTCCTGTCCCCTCTCCGTTGTGCTTTGATGGCTGGTAACCATGCGCTCCCAGCCCCAATGTGGTGCCTTACGGGACATTTGTCTTTCAGCTGCCACTTTTACCTTCACCAGGTTCATTTCAAATTAAATCACCATCACAGAGGAAACCTTCAAAGTATAGTCCTACGGGTGCTGCAAAGGTCAAACAGCAAAAGGTAAATAATCCTGAGCCCTGCGATGCGATTCCAGATGTGTCCTTCAAGCCAGCCATGATCTTTATCAGTCTGAACAGCGACTTGAAAGTTTCGGTTGGTCACACCACCCTACTCCGATACGGAGGAGAGTACCAAGGGGAAAGCACTAACACTTCATGGTGTTGCCATGGTGTGCACACCCCGCTGCCACAGCCCACGGGGTCCTCCTGGAGCTGGCTTCACCCACACCTGAAGACTCAAGAGCAGCCAGTGTGACCCACCACAGGCACCTTTCAGGCCCGGTCGTCCCCATCAGCTGCAGAAGATGCCATGTGTGTTCACAAAGATACGGCAGCACGGCCGGAAGCAAACCCAAGCCAGCGGGCGTGCACTGGCCTGGACAGCCAAATTCTGTGTCCCAAAAGCCCGTGAATCAGCAGATCCTCGAGCAGCTCAACAGGCGGGTGGCTGTACAACGGGCTGTGGCAGTGCCGAGTACCCTGATCCCAACCCTCTGCACTCGTTTTCTCTGTCTCCATAGGCTTCACAGCCCAAGTGTGGCCACGTTGTCCTCCAGAAGTCTTCTGGAGCTCCTCTTCCAAGCAGATGTTCCTATCTAGGAACCCTGGGAAGCCTTGTTTTGGTCCACAAGTGAGTCAGGATGTGTACAGAGCACTCCATGCTTGAGAGAGCCAAGGAGTAAGACACAGGTGCAGGCCTTGTTCCTCCCTGCAGGAAACACTGAGATGGAGAGCATCTCCATCAGGGTAAGTCTTGGAAAGTCGGCTCAGGTAGCAGTACTGCACAGGCCTGCTCCAAGATCACAGAACCTCCCAAGCTGGCAGGGCCCCCCCGGGCCCACCAGCCCATCCTCTGGCCCCACACAGGCCCAGCCCCATCACAGCAGATGGCTGAGAGCGTTGGCCAGACGCTGCTTGAACTCAGCCCAGCTCGGGGCGCTGACCACTGCCCTGGGGAGCCTGTGCCAGGGCCCCACCACCCTCTGGGGGAAGAACCTTCTCCTGATCCCCACCCTAACCCTCCCCTGGGGCAGCTCCAGGCCGTTCCCTGGGGTTCTGTCNTGTTGCCATGGTGTGCACACCCCGCTGCCACAGCCCACGGGGTCCTCCTGGAGCTGGCTTCACCCACACCTGAAGACTCAAGAGCAGCCAGTGTGACCCACCACAGGCACCTTTCAGGCCCGGTCGTCCCCATCAGCTGCAGAAGATGCCATGTGTGTTCACAAAGATACGGCAGCACGGCCGGAAGCAAACCCAAGCCAGCGGGCGTGCGCTGGCCTGGACAGCCAAATTCTGTGTCCCAAAAGCCCGTGAATCAGCAGATCCTGATAAACACGCTGATATCAGCACGCTGATAAACACCACGTACCTACCCTTGTGCTTTGTAAGTACTTGCACACGAGGATATCCATGTCAGTTTGGTTTCTTTAAGAGGGCCAAGGAGGGCCTCTCCAAGAGCTTCATCCTCTGAAAAACCACACAGGCTGTATGAAGCAGAGCTGCCATGTTCAAGTGCAACCGGTTCCCTTCTGACAGACCTTACACAAAGGGACGATCTCCACGATACAAAGATCTTCTGCCAGAATCACTGATCACACAACTTCCCACACCAATCCGGAAAACTGTTCTGCAGGCAGCAACACACTCGATGCAGACCCCAGGACCTTTATAGTCCAAAGCCCTGCAGCCACATCCCTCCCCGCACAAGGACAGCCTGGAGTCGAAGGTCACGCAAAGCCAGTACCTGCGTCATCCACCCAGGCCTTTTGGGTCACCCAGGCACTTTGTTATTTCTCACTCGGCTGACGGTGTAGCAGACCCCTAACCCAACGGGCATCCTCCCTCCCTGCTTCACCCTCCCGTCCCCTCCCCACTCCCTGGGATCAGGATGACGCTGAGCACGCAGCTCTCCCGTTCTCGCAGACTCTTTAGCTTGAGTCTCACCCTTCCTCCATCCTCATCATCTGCTGCTCACGAGAAATCTACCTGCCGCCCCATCAGGAGTTAGCTGCAGTCTATCCTTGTCCTCACTTCCCATCGCAGCGACACCACCAACAGCAGGACTGCCCGTTTCCCTGCTCAGGGAATTCCATCTCCACACAACGGAGAACTGCCATGTCAAGTAGGAGCCTTTCAAAAAGGCAAGGAAAAAAAGAAGAGCCGCTAGTTCTGCCCTTTTCAATGGATTACCCTGAGTAAAAAAAAAATTATTTATGTCCCATTTTATATTCACCAAAAACTGCACAGTTCATTGAAAGTAAATAACTGAACGTTTCCTTAAAAATAGCACCACCCATTACATGAAAATTTCGTTAGGTCCTGCGTGACTGCTCGGTACCGAAGGGCATTTCAGGCTGCCTGAACGTAGAAGTTATGGTATAACCATGAACTGAGCGCTGCAACTTGCCAGCGTGCCCACCGAGGGAGCTTCCAGCAGGACGCTTCCCAAGTTCCCTGTTACCTCCCAAGATGCTTGAAGTCGAAGTACAAAAACCCACCCAAATACTAATAACTACCAACTTCCTGGGCAGATATTAGAAACGTGATATAATATTGGAAGTCCACAGCAGTTCGGTTTTTCTAACAGACTGAATACAAGCAAGACCAACATTGCAACATCAAGTGGCAAAGTGAATCCTGATTGAAAAATTAAAATTCTTAATGGCTTTTACAAATAAAAAAATACCCATGTCACTAAGCACTCTGAAAAAGGCTCGGCATCAAGCATTCAGCAGCTCATTCTACTGTGGAGTAAGACTTAACTCCTGGCACTGTATTACCCATACAGCTCTCCAGGAAACTCAGCTGATATTCCTTCTATTTCTAAGGCAAAAATGAAAAAGAAAAAAAAAACTTCTCAGATTATACATGACAATGTCTGAGAACAGGCACGTGCTCTGCAAGTCAAACCCTCCTCCTATATTACTCTGCTCATTACGTTAAAAAACAACAACAAAAATATTCTTGACTTGATGGCATCTCTTAAGAAAAAATGAGGAACTCAATGACCAAACATTCCATCAGTTAACCGTATCTGCACATCACTACAGCATTTGCTGTGCGTACGGGGAAGCCACAAGGGCAACCACATCCACCCAGAGCTGACCACCTGAGCTTCCCTACAACTACTTTATCTACAAAGGTTTCATAACAAGAAAGCGAATTCCGCTTTCCGAAAGCACCGGCTGCCTAAGGGAGAACACGTGGCAGCCCCCCGCCGAAGGCAGCGCCGCGCCACGGCTTGCCTGCACACACGGATCCCAGATGGTCCCTACGCTCCGCTCGGGTTTCTGCTGTTCTGCTGTGCTGGTTCCCACTGAGTCGGTATTTCCAACGCCCCGACTGTGCTCTGAAAGCAGCTGGAAGCGAACGGGAGAAAGCTAGAGAGCAGACAGTGATTCATTCCAACCTTTACTTTGTTTGCATTTTTCTTTTTTTTTTTCCTTTTTTTTTTTTTAAATAGAACTTCCATGCAGAGTTCTCCAGAGGAACTGCTGATGTCGGAGCCTGCCTCCTGGCCTCGGCACAGCCACAGGTACTTCCAGCCACATGGGAGGAAAAGCTTTTGCTACATGACTTTTTTTTTCTTTTTTTTTTTTCTTTTTTTTTAAAACTTTTAGGCCAACAATGTGTTCTCATCTGAACATTACAGTTAATGAGTCCTATCAAGAATTTCTAACAAAAACTGTACATGAGTTTACAAACGTATTAACATATAAATAATGAGAAGCTTCCTGCCTGGAGCCTCCACAGTAGTCTTTTTGCTTGAGAATATAATACTGGAAGGGTAGACCCAATCCCTTTCCACAGCACCAGTCAGAGCTGGCTTAGTCCAGTCAGCCGTTCTGCTCAAGCATCACAGGGTTTTTCTTCTTCAGTGCCTCTGGCTTCAATAAGCAGTCTGTCATTACTGTGCAAAAGCAAGAGTCCAATGCCTTTGAGAAGGAATCCTGCTGCTAAGAGGCCTGCGCCACCCGGTCATCGTTCTGGTCCAAGCTCTTGCTGGAAGGTCCGTTTCTTCTCCCGACAGTGTTTCTTGTGAGCAGGCCAGTCTTTCTGCTGGCACTGCGACCCACAGTACCTCGCTACCTGGCACCGGCCACAGATGTTGAATTCACGTAACTAGGAAGAACACAGGACAGCGTTAGCGAGCCTGCTCCGCGCCAAGGAGCGCCCCAGCATCACTTCCCAGCGGGTTTACAGTCACGTCTTTCGCACCCATCACAAAGCCGAACACCCCCCCAGGGGTGCCAGAGGAGCAATAGGTTACGTAGCTGCGTTTGTTGATTTTGCAGTTGCTTTTGCAGAATCATGTTATGGGCTTAACAGATGAAATATTTCAGCATTTCACATTTATTCTCACACTGCTGCTGTTCCGACAACTTAAGTTCTGTTTACAGCTGCAAACGTCTTGAATTCAGAAACGATTAGGAGGGCGGCACAAGCTCAGCCAAACTTAGGGTTATGCAGACCCAGATAAAAGGTACAGCTCACTCTTTTTCAGAGGCAGAACATTTAACACCATTTTTACACTTTCCCTTCCCCAAAGAAAGAGGTGGCATCCGATGATTTTAGCCTCCTCAGCATTTGTTACCACAAGAAAAGCCCTTCTTATTTGCGATACGGACATCTGTCTGAGAAAGAGGGACAGCCCTTGGACATCTGCTCTGCCAGCCCTGATCAGTACTATGGGTGTTGCTTCATTTCCTCTCCCTACAGCAAAGAACTAGAACCACCTTTCCTCTCAGGTCTCCACAGAAGGCACTCAAATTCACCCTCTTCTCATTAAAGGTCAAAAATGTGGGTTTTTTTTATTCTATTACTGCCCAAAACCTCTTACACTGCTTCTTCTCACACAGCTGCTTGCTCCTTCCAGCTCTGGGTCCCTGGGGGAAACACTTCCACCTGCCTTTTTGTACACCCGGCAGAAATCACACTCCTCTCAGTAAGCCACTAGGTTGTCCCAGTTTAAATCTGTATTCTCTCAAACTGAAAATTATTGTAAGGTCTTAGATTCACGCCGAAGAAAACCTGAGTTAAAAAAGAATTACCGCTTTTAGGAAGTGAATGACACGTGTAAAGCTTTGCATTTTAAGGAAGAAATCCCTGGACACGCATGGTGGCCCGAGCCGTTACACGCTTGCTTTCAACTGTTGAACACACCTGTTTTTCAATCATTGTGCATGGGGGGTAGTGACATTCGTAATATGTGCACGAGTTCTCTTCCTCCTCCACAACATCCCCGTTAGCGTTGTAGTATCGTGTTACATTCAGTACGGGAAACTGCTCTTCTATAGGGTCTGTAGGAAGCTGTTGGATTGCCAGCCAATACAGACTTTGTTCCCTGGAAAAGAAAAAAAAAAAAAACAACAAGTTTGGTTCATAAATCCGTACAAAGCATAAGGGAAATTGATTCTAAATTCCTTAGTGAAGTAAGTAGGGTTATCATTGTATTTGGCCTGTTAAGCCTCAGACTACACATACTCCTCAAATATAGGATCTTTTTAGATCAATGCAAAAAAAAAAAAGTTTAAAAGTACCCATCAAAAAACATTTACACCAAGCAAAATTATTTCTGTGTAACTGGCCTGAAGCCTGTTTCCTGGTCTCGAAGGCCCAGGACCACGCTAGGATAGCATCGCTGCCATCCCACACAAGCTCTGAGCATCCCCATCCCACGGCTGCTGCCGCAGGCAAGCGTCTGGTGCGGTGTTCAGCCCACGGGGGTCTCACCCGAAGGGAACGCACCTGCACTACACCGTAAGTTAAACAGATCCATCCTGACACTAGGGGTCTGACGCGCTTTGACTAACGTTAGCGCAACACGGCACGTGGGAAGTTGCTTCCCACAACCTACGAAGTGAAGGGGGACAGAAGCTGATCCCAGGAACTCGCCCTGTTTCCAACCCAAGCGCACGGTTAGGAGCGTAAGCGTCTCGCAGCTCATGGCTCCGGCAGGTCGCGTTAGAACTGCGGTGCCCAAGGACAGGAGCCATGAGCCGGTGAAACGTGCAGGCTGAATGCAGCGTGCCCAGATGTCACCGCTCGAGCGGAAGGGAATGCAGGCTTACTGTTGTACTGCGGTGACAACATCTGGCACAGCAGGACCTCTGCACAGCACCGTGGGGTTAGACGGCCCCTCCCCAGCTAGCACCCACAGCAGGCATTAACCCTGTCCCCCACGTGAGGAAGCTAAGATGTACAGTGATGTGTTGAGTAGCCCAGGGTCGAATAAAAAAAGCTCTGCCAAGGTGAAAATCACTAAAGGAAGGGGACACAATGATTTAAGATATGTTCAATTTTTTTTATGGCAACCCTCTGCCATATATTGACGCACCTTTGTTTACTAGAGATTTCTTCAGCTTTGGGTTTCCAACCCCAAGGAACGAGGCGCAGATTGTCTAGGCGGTTGTCCACTGTCACTGAATTCAGATGCACCACCTGAAATCCAGGAGCAATCCCTCCCCGGTGTCTCTCCCTGGAGGAGACAAAAAACAACTTGAAGGTCAGAGATGAATCATAGAATCACAGAACGGTTTGGGTTGGAAAGGACCACAAGGATCACGTAGTTCCAACCCCCCAGCAGGAACACCCCCCACCAGCCCAGGGTGCCCAAAGCCCCATCCAACCTGGCCTTGGGCACTGCCAGGGAGCCAGGGGCAGCCACAGCTTCTCGGGGCACCCTGTGCCAGGGCCTCAGCACCCTCCCAGGGAAGGATTTCTTCCTAAATATCTAATATAAATCTCCCCTCTTTCCGTTTATATGCTGTCTGGTGTCACTGAAACAGCCAGAGTAAGACTTGCGCTGCCAACAGACTACCGTGGCTGCTTCAGATGTATCAACTCCCAGAAGAGACTTGTTCCAGGAGGTTATTTCCATTATAAACGCGCTGAATTAAAAGACAGTCGTGGTATATTTTAATTGTAAGCATATTGCAAAGAAACTTCCAGAGATGACTCCTCCAGTTACTGCAAGAGCATCTGTGTAATTATTGTGTTCCACAGAGTAGGCTTGAGAAGTGCCAATACAGGTTTATTATTTTAATAAGAAATTCTATCAGACACATTTATGCAAATCTGGCACTGGTGTGGAGTCACAGAGTTTGTTGTTTATGAAGAAACATCTCTTGACAAGCAACAGGACAGAGGTTTCACCGAGCATGCAAATAGTTTCAGACTCTCATGGTGCGTAAGCCTGCAGTGACTCCACAACTGACCCACAGACATCCACGGAAACTTGCTCAAAACCAAAGCAGGACTCTGAGCGAGGAGGACGCCTGCACATTAACTCCTCTCGCAGTTCTTCCCCTATTGCATTCTAGCAGCTTCCATTTCCCATCCCGCCATCTTTTCACCTCTCCCTTCTCTATTTCACGAGGTATCAAGTTCACTGACAAGCACCCTCATGCCTGGATGAGTTTCTGTATCGCGTCTTGCGGGAACCCCCATCCCTCCTGCAGCGTAAGGCTTGGACAGAAACTGTCTCTCGGTGGGTTTGCTAAGCCACGATTGATTTCACAGCGCGGAGAGAACGCACCGGCAGCAATCAAGGAGGACAAGGTAAAACTGAGAGCACTGTCTGAGGGTTACCCAGCGTTTCCTTCTGGGAGACCGTTCCAACAGCTGCTTACAACGTTACCCAAGTCTAGTTTGGATGCTGCTTCCAGCTCAGCGTTTACTCAACATTTCAGTTCAGGCTCATCCAATTTTTTGAAGACATACAATTTGCCAAAGTTAAAGAATTCCCACTTTTTTTCTGCCCTTCAAAAAGCTCCAGCATTACACAGCAGAACAGAGAAATTCATTTCAACATGACTGACAATGAAAAACGTAGTCTTTTGTTTTCTTTGTCAAAATCCACCCAGATATGGTTAAATTACGTACCTTGGGGGAAAGAAAACTACTAGCAATTCACATACGCCCCAAAACTTCCTAGAATTTAATGAGTAAAATTCTCTTGGAGAGGCTACACGCAGCCCGTGCTCCAGCTCACAGGCAAAGCAATTCAGCCCTGCACGGGAGCAGAGTGGGGGCCTCCTGCTGGGGAGGCTTCTAGGCCCCCACGGACCAGGGAGCAGCTCTTCCTTTGAAGGTAAACGGAAAAAATCCTCCTTTGGGGAAAAAAGTAACAAAACCATCACACAAAAGCAAACGAACTATGGAAAGGAGTCTGCTGAAATGCCCTGAAGGAGGAAAAGCAACTTTTGTGTTGTGGAAGGCTACAGGAGGGTCTGGCAAAGGAAATCAGGAATCCTGAGGACTACGAGAGGGAACCCAGAAGGTGCACGGACCCAGAGAGACGAGGGTGAGCATCGGTCAGCTATGGAGACAGGGAAGGAGTTAAGGTTCTCAGACTGAGACTCGGACAGAGTGCCAAAAGAGAGATGGGATAGATACGAGTGAGGAATCCGGGAGGAGACAGAAGTTCAGAGCAAGAGCAAACTGTGCAGGGGGAACAGGAGGAGGGGAGTCTAAGACCAAGTTAAGAAATATTTTTGAAATGGATTAGGTGATGAGAGATGGAGACAGATCAGAGCTGGGGAAAGAGAGGGCATGACGAGAGCTTGTTCATGACACCAGGAAGCCAGAGCAGAGTAGCACATGCCTACCACTGCTCCTACAAAGTCAGCACCCAGCAACCTCCGCGAGCAAACACCGACAGAATTCACTAGCAGAGCGAGCCCACTTTGCTCACCACGTATAAACCCACATTCATCTACGTCGCTGTCAGCTTTTCTGTTACCTCAGGTGACAGAAGTCTTAAAGTGAAGGTGGAAATTGCGTCCTGCTGCTGACCAGTGCGTTAAAACATTACGGCTTGACTGAGATGCCAGAATTAGCAGTTGCAAATTCGGGATGCTCCGTTTTCTCCATACGCAGTCAAGCAACCTTTGATCGCACAAGCACGTACTACACCTCTCCCCAGACCTGCACCTCAAAAGAGTGCGGCACGGACCATCTCCGGAAGTTAATCAGAAACGTGCAGTGAAGGACAGGCTCAGGGAAGAACCTGCCTTCTCCTTGCAGAAGGGGACAGAGAAGAAACAGTCTCGGTAACATGGTAACTCTCCTGCAGGGCCGCAGCTTCCATCTCCCCCACCACACCCGGGTTCCTACAAGATGCCAGGCAAAATACTTAAACTGCAACTTTTCAGAGAACTAACTGGATACTGTTCTTTTTGTAGGGCAGAAAAGGTGGGGAAGGGTCTGGAGGGGCAGGCGTGTGAGGAGAGGCTGAAGGCCCTGGGCTGGTTCAGCCTGAAGAAGAGGAGGCTGAGGGCAGAGCTCATGGGGCCTCCAGCTTCCTCCCGAGGGGGAGCCAAGGGGCAGGCGCTGATCTCCTCCCTCTGGGGCCCAGCGACAGAACCCCAGGGAACGGCCTGGAGCTGCCCCAGGGGAGGGTTAGGGTGGGGATCAGGAGAAGGTTCTTCCCCCAGAGGGTGGTGGGGCCCTGGCACAGGCTCCCCAGGGCAGTGGTCACCGCCCCGAGCTGGGCTGAGTTCAAGCAGCGTCTGGCCAACGCTCTCAGCCATCTGCTGTGATGGGGCTGGGCCTGTGTGGGGCCAGGGGTTGGGCTGGAGGGCCTGGGGGGGCCCTGCCAGCTCGGGAGATTCTGTGGTTCTATGTATTTCAGCAACTGACTTGAGAAGGGAGGCCCGTAATAAAAGTGCCAAGTACAGACAACAGCAACTCAACGGGAGCCATAACCAAGTAGGTTATAAGCAGTCTGATGGCAAGCACTCTAAAAAAACCCAAGAAATCAGGTCTTAGATGTCTTCTTGAACTCACAGTTAGTGATACTTATGACTAATCTCCTGGTGCTGCTATTCCCCAGGGAACATCACTGCACCCAGCCAAAATACAGCAAGCTGGGATTTCTATACAGGGAACAGGGCGAGAAGACAGCAGACTTATTCTGCAAGTCCCTAGCCAGAGACATTCCTATCCTGCTTTGGAGGAGCTAACAGTCCATCCTGAAAACATCGCAAGCACGAGGGAGGCCGCAGAAGTTCCTCTTGAAAGAATATTTGCAGCAAACACGGGCATTTTTCAGCTAGTGGCTCCCACTCAGAACCACAGCTCACACTCGGAGAGGCTTTGGGGGACGAGTGGGAGAAGGTCCCTGTCACTGCTGCACCTTTGGGAGCTACCAGCTCCCCATTTCGAGGGCCGTACTAAGTGAACAAAGATACTTGCTTAAGTAAATTGAAAAAAAAAATAATTAAAATTTAAAACCTGCTTTACTTGCAATAGCACCCAACCCGTGGCTACTCCATCTTAAACCAGAAACACACAAGCAGCGTGGGTTTTTCAGAGTGAGCTGATTTTTGGGGGGGGAGAACAGTTAAATTACACTCCTATACCTGCAGTAATTCAAGTTCTTTGCTTTTCATTTACCTTTTGTACATTTTAACGACTGCTACCGCCCATCCCTCTGGTCCTTCAAAGGCTCCAAAACCTTCAGCATTTCTCCTCACAAGCAGGGGACCACTGAAATACATTTCTGGTTTGTTTTCAGAGCAGTCCCCGGCGCAGGGAAGTAAAACTGAGCAATGTGGCTGTTCTGTTTAGGAGGGGCAGTAACTACACGGCACCTGTAGCCAAAAGGCTTTCTAAAGACATCAGGAGACTCGTCCACGAGGGTACACTAACCTGCCTTGTGTTAGCTTGTAATTAAAGATCACAGCCTCAAAGGGATGCAGCTGTACAGAAACAGGTGAAATACTTCACTTTTTCTAGTCGAAGAACTTGACGCCGCAGCTCCGCTTGCCTGACAGTTTATGCCGCACCTTTATGACTTTCCAAAATCCCTATGACACACACAGTCTCAGGGGGTTTTTACCACCAGTGGATGCTAGCGTGACACAACTTGAATTACTTAACCAAATACATTAGAATTATTTCCTAATTTAAGTAAAACAAACCAGAAGAGGCAATGACTGACGTGCGTAGCAAGCAAATAGCTGGGCTGTCATCATCTACGTGGCCTTCAACAGTCAGCTGGAATAATTTCAAGGTGCTGTGTAGGGCCACTTACCGACACAGTTATTACCGCGCGAGGTTCACAGTTAGCAGTAGCTGACAGCGATTTACCCCACACGCTGTAGCCAGCTTCATAACAGTTTTCGCCAAAGTTGTATGTGCAACAAGATTAAACATTAACAGATGCGGGTTAAAATCCATATTTAATGGGTAGATTGTAAATAATAATAATAATGGTCTCTGACATTCTTCCTGTCTCCCTCCTCTTGTACAGAGACTAGTTTGGGGAAGAAAAAGTGACCTGGAACAATAAAAGCACAGTGACTTGGGCGCTGTGGCTACTAAGCACAGCTTATGGAACTGAATAGAAAACATGCTTAATTTCTCAAAAAAGGCTTTTAGAAGAAGTAACAGTTCTCTTTAGCATATCCCATCTTTCCTACAGCCCCACAGAAGAGCAGTGCATTAGCTCACCGGATGAGCTAATCTCTCACAACTGACTAAGTCGCCCTCTGAATCTAAACCGGCAGCTACCAAGGGTACCAAGGAAAGATTCTTAGAATATGGAAAATAAGACGTAGCAGCCAATATGCAGCACCCTCAGCCCCACTTGGGGCAGCTGGCCAGATGGCCAAACAAAAAACCCCAAAGTCTGCAGTTTATCAGAGGTTCTATCTCTCTCCAGTGCTCTGCCAGTTCCCACTGGTGCCAGTAAGACGTCCCTGATTATCGCGGGACAGAAACACCCACTCAAAAGGTTAGTCTTCACCTATGAAATGGAGCCAGTCCTGCTGCCCCACTCCTGAACTGAAGCTTTAGCAGCGTTTCTCAGATTTACACAGTCTCTGCTAGAATAATACTCACCTATCACGGCTTTCCCCTGGAATAACATTTTTACAGAGACTCAGCTGCTTGAAGGTTCAGTGCAAAACCAAACCACAAGATCATCTATGGGCACCCCCTGTGCTGGGTTTCCAACTGAGTGGAGCTGCAAGCCTCCTGGGAAGCCTTAAAACACTACTTAAAAATACTGTTAAAAACCATACAAGTTGGTAGCAGCAAACTCCACCCCAGTGAGCCCTTAAAGTTTCAGCTCTCCTGATGATACCTACCACAGCAGCTCATGCAGGAGACGGCCGGATCCCCTTCCACGATTTTTGTCAAACGCATAAGCAAATATTTTAGCACCATTTCCATCAGCATCTACCTCCATCCGAGCCTAGAGAAAAGGGAAAGGCTGTGAGAACATCCAACACAGAGTAGCAGAGCACGTGTTCTGCCAGGACACGGGAAGGACCCAACGTTTAACACTTGTCTCCTAGAGGTCGCTTGACCTTAATGGAATTTGAGTTGTTTCAAACCTCCAAGGGGAGCCAACCAGCTCTGCTATTGTCATTTATGAAGACGGGGAAGGGAAGAAAGGAGGCTGTGCCCAGCAGGAGTCCCGCTCGGACAAAGAACAGCCACAATCCAGTCGGGAGCCTGTAGGGCCAGGATCCATTCTCTGCTCTGGAGCAGATTTTCTCCATGGCCATCGGCAAGCCACCAAGGCTTCGTTCTCAGCGCTGCTTTACACCAATCTAACTGGGGACTGCCAGGGAAAAAAAGAGGGATCCTGCCCTCCTTTCTCCACTCCAGAACTCTGTGCCGGCACGAATGCTTGCGAGCTGTCCTAAGGACAAATTTCGGATACTCGCAATGAATTACGGTTCTCAGTGACAGTACACGCTGCCAGCCAGCTACCGGGGAGGAGGAGCAGGCAAACGGCGTGCCTGCTGGGAGCAGCACTGCCCCAGCACTGAGACATCTAACAGCAGCTCTGAAGCACCCGCTGCACCACAGGCTCTAAGCAAAAGACAGTCCCTCCTCCAAAAAAAATCCTTCGGTTTAGATTTTGTAATCAAGAATTCCTTCCCTTTCAAAGGCCCGGTAGAACCCACTTACCCTCTTTCAGTGGACATTAAAACACTTTTTTCTGGTCCCACAGTAAGTTACGCTAAGAGAAGTTTTTGCAAGACTATGTGCAGAGTGAAAACTTTTGAAGTTTGTCAAACCAAATACGGGCAGACGCATTATTTGCTCTCAAAAAGCATGCGAACAGCAAGCTGGAAACAAAAGTCTACATAATAAATTTACTTGCTTAAAACTAACACTTGCTTAGAACAAAACCATTGGGATTTCAATAACCTCCACCCTTCCCCCCACCCGCCCCAAGCAGGGAAGTTGCAGGGCACAGCGCTTCCCGAAGCGGTTTGATTAAGCGTGCCAATAAATAAATGAGGCAAATAAGTTAAAAACCTTCAGCAACAGACGGCCACCCCCGGCACCCCCCGAGCGCCGCCCGCCGG
>VWZZ01000513.1:419980-433143 GCA_013399095.1 Psophia crepitans
ACGGTTGGACTAGATAATCCTTGAGGTCTCTTCCAGCCTTAATGGTTCTGTGATTCTATGAAACTGTAAGTACTGACAATGAACCTAATTTTGCTGTATTTATTAGGTTGGAGGGTTTCTGTTCAGCTCCTGGGGCTGGGGAGGGATAGCTTAGTCTGTCCGTTCTAGGATCAGTTTTTTGTCACGTGTGCTGAGTTTAGGGTCGGGATATCCAATTCTGAAGGCTTAAAAGAGACCTTAACACAAGCAGGTTTTATCTCCTCGTGCAGTACCTTTTATTTAGGAATACAATTCTGGGGATGCAACACTGCTCACGGTGAGGTTTGTCTGGTTTTGCTGCTGTTAGCAGCTGCATCGGATGTAGTTGATTTGAAGATGGAAACCCACTTTGGTACAGCAGCAGTGAGTCCTTGCTCCTCCTTGCAGGGCAGAGCTGGCTCTGCTGGTCCCGTGGGAGTAAAAAGGCAATGGCAGGTTGTTCTGGTTTCTGTGTACAGCTCAGAAGAAGGTCGGTCTGCTGGGTGAGACATGCCAGTGACACAGCAGGCTCTTCACCTGCCAGGGTGGCACTGCTGGTGTTCCTAGGGAGGGCTGGTTCTCTGGTGCTTGAGAACCCGTCATTTCCTTTCCATAGCCTCTCAGTTAAAATGGCAGAATTAGGATGTGCTTTGGTTCTTTGTGCAGAAATTCATTTATTCCACCAAAAGGGGTTTTCTGCAGGTTGGTTTCCCGGTTGCTTTTGCTTGCTGCAGTTGTAGCGCGCACCCTCTGCGTCCGGCGTCGTCACTGAATTACGTAGCTGTGGCGGGGAACTCTAATCGCTTTTCCTAGGGAGGGGCCAGTTGGGCAGTTCAGTCAGTGCAGCAAGGGCTCACGTATTTCTGCACAGACTGATTCTCTGGGCGCGTATCTTCTCTCTCCAGGCAAAAGCTGCTGGTGCTGATGACGTTCTTGACATATCCAAATGTGAACTCTCAGAGGTACGTTCGCTGCAACTTCCAGTGTTAGCTCACAGGTCTGACTGCTCTGTCTGCTTCTTGCTACTGACTGTCAGATTTAGCGCCCACGGGCCTTGGGACAGAAACAGCCTTGTTACTGGCCCACTTCTTCCTACATCTGCTGAGCTCTGCCTTTCAGGTGGGGGCTTCTTCCCCCCCCTTTTTTTTCGTGGGAGATTGCCTGCCCTACCTGATGCTTCGACAGCGTTTCTGTCCTGGGAATCCTTTGCCATCTGACAAGACGGGAAGGGCAGAGTGGTCTCATATCCTTCACCAGCGCCTTGGCAGGACCCTGGTTTGGGACTCCGCGGCCTAATTTTGCTAGTCATAAGGGAATTTGTTTGCCAAAGGCTGACTGTTTCTAATTGGAGAGCTACGAAGTCTGCCACCCACACTTATTTTTCAGTCTAAGTGAAAATCCCTGGTTCCAGGCCGCTGGTTGAGGATGGAAATCTCACTTCCAGCTTGGCTGCTTATATGGCAGCCAACTAAAGCAGAAACAAGCTGTCTGCTGGAGAGTGAGCAGTTAGTGACAGATTGCCAGGCTTGCAGAGGAGACACAGCTTTTCGTTCTGGCAGCCAGGCAGTCCTGTTAAGCTGAAGCCCCTTTCTATTTCACTTTCAGCTTTTATTAATTCTCTGGTGTTTCTAAAATGTTGGTACCTGTGTAACCTTTTGTCACAGGGTGCCTTTGCCAATAGATACTGCAGGGAGAGATTTGGGACCATCCTGGAGAGGATAGCTGTCTGCTCCGCAGTATGAAATGGCTTTGCTGAGACTTTGGGATATTTTGGTCCAAGATCAGAAGCCAGCAGCATCTTGTGTGTAGGTTTGCGAGCTGTGTGGGACAGGCTGCGAGCCAGCCTGGGTAGAAGCGTGGCAGACAGAGGATGTGCTGAGCCAGCTCCGTTCATAGCCGCAGCTGGTCTCGGATCCCCAGCGGCTCCCTGTGGACCGGTACCATAAAACTCTGTCTTGCGGTTTCTTTTTAGCTGTTGCTGTTTCAATAAATAAAGTGAACCATCAGTTTGGTCTTAAAATTAACTCTGGACAAAAGTTTGGCTGGTGCTGGTTCCTTGCTGCAGAACAGGTCACGGTGCTCAGCGGTGGCTGGCACGGGCTGAACTTGCTGGGATACCCCTTTTCTGACTGCCCCTCTCCTGCAGAGCCCTGCACACACGCTCAGTGCTGCCTGTTGCTCCCCTTTCTCGTTTAGCCCACTGCAGCGCGTTTGCTGAGGCTACAAAACCATAGGATGCATTAGTGTGATGACTAACTGAAAATGTGCCTGAACTCTAGAGTCATCTGCACATTGAGTATTAAATCACCGAGACTTGAACTTCTGCTGAAGTTCCTGGCATCCTGGGCCAGAACCAGGGCCAGTAATTTTAACTATCACTTCCCTTTTCATTAAAGTTAGTTATTCACACTGTACAGGTGGATGTTGTAGAAGTGTTTACAAGGATAGTATCTTGAGAAGTCTGACACAACTGTTTTTTAATTGTTTTTAGGTTCCGTATGGGGCCTTTGCAACTTGTAAAGTCTTGCAAAAAAAGGTAACGTTGCGTTTGGAAATTATTAGATAATTATTAGATAGTAAGAATTATTAGATAGTAAATAATTATTAGATAGTAAATTATTATTAGTCTCCTAGCAGAGGCTTGGACTAGATGATCTCCAGAGGTCCCTTCCAACCCCAACCAGTCTGGGATTCTGTGAATCCGTGAATTCTATTACTGTGCTTGAGTATTATTGCTGTGTTTGAAATGGCTGTATCCAGTTGGTTATGTGTTGCCTCAGAAGAATTTTGCTTGCAATGAATTTGGCCATGTATATAGGATACTACATAGAGAGCAGTTTGGGTAGGACTAATCCTGCTCTAGAGCCAGCTTCTGTCCTGAAAGGTGAGATGTTTCTATATTAGCTTATCTAACGATATTTCTCATGTAAGGAACTAGGCTCTTGTTTAGATCTCATGTTAAATGTTTGACCGTCTATGAAAATCCATTTACTATTTTAATATTTTGTGTGATACAGAGTGAGATACTGAGCTCTTACACCCCCCCTGCAATTAAATCTCCACAAATGTGCTTGTTCTAGACAGCAGTGTCTCCTGTGTTCATGTTTCAGTGGGGTTTTTTCCTCCTCAGGTGCTGATTATTCATACAAATAATCTGACATCTTTAGTTCCAAAGTCCTGCAGCCTCATGAGTCTCATAACTGTGAAGGTAACTGTGGTTCTTAACATTTTCCTTGCATTCCACCTGCATTAAATCACACTAGCCCAAATAAATCCCTCACTGTGACTGTCTTTGGTAAGAATCGGTAACAAGATGTGAAAGCTGCCTTTCCTTTGCCGCCCAGGTAGAGAGATAGCGGTCACTGAGAGGTTTGTATAAAGTGGTAATCAGTCCCAGGGCTCATTCATCCTCTTCATAATCCCACACTTCCCCCTCACCAGGCTCTCACGGTGGTGGTCAGTCAGGGCTGAGTTGTGAGGTAGATCTTCTGCACTGGTGGGTCCTTGGAACGCAAACAAAACTGGTAGTGGGTGACCGGTGTGATAGGGCTGTATCGCCGTACCTGTCCTAAACGCTGAGGGCTTTCAGCTCCACCACCCTGGTGCTGTGGTTCCACCAGAGGCAGAGCCATCCCAGCAGCTCATTTCTCCCTGTGGGGGGAGGTCTCCAGGGGTAGTCCTGCCCACTCCCTGTGCCAGCGCTGGTGTTGGAGCAGTTCAGCTTCCATGGAGCAGTTCAGCTCACTGATCCTGCAGAAAATGTCTTTTTCTGCCAGGCCGGCTCCGTGGAGATGATTTATCCAGTTGGCTCATCGAGTTATGTGGGACAGCTCCCTTGGTGTCACTGCTCTCTGTATGTTCTTGTTTGTGAATGTACAGAGGCTTGAGTTTTCAAAAGAATTAAGTGCCTACGTCTCCTTGAAAACTTCCGCCACTTTTCAAAGCCCCATTGGCAGGGAAGTAATTCCCATTGCTAGATAGTTCACAACATTCATTCTTGCACTGTGACTTCTTTTTCCGACCTGGTTTGACGAAGTCATGTACTCTTCCAGGTTCTAGACCTGCACGACAACCAGCTGGCGTCGCTTCCTGCTGACATTGGCCAACTGACGTCTCTTCAGGTAAAGGACTTGCAGCTGCATCCCAAGCGTCTGTACATGTTACAGGACAGCGAGAGGGTGGGGTTACTGCTATTTGTTTTATAGTGAGTGACAACTGAAATGATGGTGCTCGTATTGTCAGATCTATCCCGTTGACTTGGCTGTCGCTGTTGAATTGGCTTGTTGGAGGGGGAGAGCAGGAGGAGAGCAGAAGAACAGACATGCTGAATTATATAGTCCCAGCTTAGAGCAAGGGCTGCCAGTCTAAAGGCTCACACTGCCAAGCAGGTGTCATGAGCAAGCAGAGCTGGAGCCTCCAGTGCCCTTGATTTCCCAAAATACTCAGGTTGTACCATTCTCCCTGGTGTGGTTATGTTGAGAACTCAGTGCAGCGTGTCGCAGTGCACGCTGGGGGTCCCCTCTGCTCAGGGTGCAGCTTTAGGCTCGGTCCCTGCTCCCCAATGGGAGCTGGGGTGGGGGAGTGCTCCCCCTGCTTCCCAGCTCCTGTGTCTGGGTTCAGTACCCACTGCTGCTCTGGGTTGTGGCGGGTTTCTCCCTGATGTGGTAGCCAGACATGCTCTGTATCCAGGGCTTCTGGAAAATAGGGTTTTTTAGCCCAGAAAATACTGTCTAAAACCAATTTCAAGTTGTCCTTCTGGGCCTGAAAGTTGTCCCAACAGCATAGATGTGTAGAAGACCTGAGACTTGTATAAAGAATGCCTTGAATATCTTTTCTGTTAATACCTTAGGTCCTAAACCTTGAAAGGAATCTTTTAAAATGTCTTCCACAATCTATAGGAGACCTTGCCCAGCTCCAGAAGCTCAATGTGAAAGGTATGGCACATGCTTCTTGTCAGTGCTCTGGGCAGAGCACCATTTCTTGTCTGAGTCATGTTGAGCTGCATTAGCAATTATTCCTTTCAAGCAAAGCAAGCACCACGTGGGCTGCGCTATGAGTGCTAAGGAAGAACTCAAGAAAGATTTGAATTCAAATAGTTGGCAGGGCAGGAGAAATATCTGAGCTGAAAATGATTCCTAAGAATTCCCTGAGTTATTAGCAGTAACTCATAGCAGCAGCTGCTTCTCACCAAATGCACACACTACCTGCCTTGGTTCCCTGCCCTGTGGTTCAGCTCATGGCTCTCGGGTCCGGCTCGCTCCGTATGCCGTTTCCTTTCAGCTCATTGCCTTTCCCCGAACGAGAGGCTGTGGGGTCGTTGTGCCCGATCTCAACAGCTGGAACCTTACTTGTGAGCCTGCACGTGGGCAGCATTGCGGAGCCGCAGCTGCCTCGTTCCTGCGGCAAGGAGTGCCCAGAGGGCTGCAGGCACACGTCCTCCTCCGGGAGCAGGAGACCCGCCTGGGGCTGGGAGTGCTGTGTGTGCCCTGCAAGAGGAGCCCCTGGCTGGATTTGTCCCCCTCTGGATAATGATTCAAACCTAAAGAAACCTAAGGAAGAAACCTAAGAAATCTGTCTATGCAGATTCAAGTGCAAGAAAAATAGTAGGGCTTTGGCAGAAGCAGTTCAGGAAAGCAAGCAGAGCGGTCAGCCTGGATAAGCGCAATTACAATTAAGTCCACTGACACCCGGAGCTCAGTCCTGTGAGCCTGTGTAGCCCCTCCAGGTTTGCACGGCCCTCACACAAAGCTCACAACCATGCCTCTTTTCAGCACTCCTGGGCATTTTCCAGATCACAGTGCCATAAATCTGGGAGAAAAAGGAGACTTTGTTACAGGGGGCTGTTGCTGAAACAGGGAAGGAAATGAGGGGCAAGGAACTTGGAAGGGCAGCTCAGTTCATTGCTGTACCTGTCTGCAGCACCTCTGACCCCTAGATGTGCAGTCCCACACTCACCCCCTTTCTCCCATCTCTGGTACTTGCACCGAAGAGAAGACGACTCCATGTTAGGAATATTCTCCTGATAAAAGGCACAGATCCAGCCTGCAGCACTGACCCCAGCTGAGAAGGTCATTTCGGCATGTGGATCCACTGCTGGACCCAGGCACTTGGGCTGTGTGCGAGTAAATCTTGATCCCTGTTTGCCTGGGTGGGCAGTGGCAGCCTTTGGAGTCCTCCTGTGACCCATGAGAGCCCTGTCCCTGTAGCTGAGTGTAGAAAATGAGTCATGTGTGTGGTTACGGTTTGATGTTCCAGCAGATAAACTTGCTGGCTCCTGCTTTGGACAAGTGATGTGATAGTAACTGGCTTTTCTCCCTCTCTAGGTAACAAGCTGAAGGAGCTGCCTGCTACCGTGAGCGGCTTGCGGAGTCTCCGCGCTCTGGATATCAGCGAGAACGTGCTGCAAGAACTGCCGCGGGTGCTGGCTCACGTCCGCACGCTGGAGGTACGCACCCGTCCCGAGAGAGCCGTCTCTCCCCTTGCAGGCTGTTCGTTCTGCTGCAGGCTGCTTCCTTTCCTACTTGCTCAATAGGATAATAAATTTAGCACAGAAAGTGAATTTTTAGGGTTTGGGCAGGACCCACTGTGGGAGGTTTAACAAGGCCATATGTGGTTCACAGTGTCCAAAACAGCTTTTGCTTACCCTTCCTGCTTGGATCTTTTCTGATGGCTTTTTGCCATGGCTTAATCATGACAAAGTAATCCCTGGGGAGTGAACCCGCCGGTGGTTGCGGCCAGGGCTGTCTCTGAGAGCACGAACTGTGCCTGTGGGCTCAGGTTGACTCAGCCGCTTTCCACCAAGGCTGATTCTACAATCAGCAGATGGGATATTTCCGATGAGGTTTTTGCCTCCATGGCCATGATGGATCTCTGACTCACTGTCAGCCTCCGTGGGTTTCTGGCTCCCTGGAGTACACATTCAGAATGGGACAAGCATCAAGATCTTTATGGATGCGTTCCCTTCTGGCTGCCAAACTTGTCAGTACGAAACTGTGCAAATGTCAGACGACGGGGCTGACTCAGACACCAGCACAGAGGGTGTGAATAAATGCTCTTCTGTCTTGAATGCACAACATTAGCCTTCACTTCTCGTGTGGGCAGTCTCTGAGATGAGGGATCTGTGCAGCTCGCTCCCCTGTGCCTGATAACGCGGTTCCTCTCTGGGCCTTCCTCCTAAGCCCTTCTCTACAGGAAGCAATGTTAGTCGTTTTGGTGGCCACAGTAGCACAAAACAGCCAGTGGTCCTTCCACTTGTTCTTAGCAGTACTCCTCTTCTCTCCGTGTCCTTCATATCACCGTCCCTTCCGTGTGTCATGCTCGAGGGCTCCAGCATATAGAAACGAGTAGGAAATCTCTGTAACTGAGAAGTGCCGTACCCTCTTGTGCTTGAACACAAAGTAGACATGTCTGCATGAGGGAGATGTTCCACTCAGACCAGCTCAGAAGCTCCCAAACGAGACAGTGGAGTCACCTCTGAAAGGTGTCAAACACCCAGTGGAAATTCAATACAAACTCGTATTTACATCAGAATTTAGGGTAACATGAAATAATCACTCTATAAGTGAAATTTTGGGGACCTGCAGGGACAACTGCAGTTGAACTCTGGCTGGGCCACCAGAATAACCTGTGGCTCTGTGTGTTCTCTTTTGGAGACGCTGACCTTGGATGCTTCTTCCATGACCTACCCATCACCTGATATTTGCAGTGCAGGTACAGAGGCCATTCAGCAGTTCCTCTGCAAAGGTGAGCAAGGAGAGTCTGTGGATGGTAGCAAGAAGCTGGGGACTGCGCTGTGCTCTCATCAGGTGCCCTGGCGTGTTCACAGATTGCATTAACGAAGGGCAGACATTGGGTTGGCTCTGCTTGGGGTGGTTCCTGGTGCTCTGCGCGCGTGGCCAGCTGAGTTCTGTGTCTTTGCTGGCAGACAGCAAAACAGGGATCCTTCCTGAGACTTGCTTCTTACTGTCACCCTCAGATTTATAATAGTTTTGTTAAAACACCAGAATAACTGAGTCAGAGACTGAGTGACTGTAAGGAGTCAGCGCATCTCCCTGCGATTTGTTTTCCCGTTTGTCTTTTCTCAAGTGGGAGGGTCAGGCATAGTCCCAGTGTGGCTGCCTTAGGACAAGGAGATAGACTCATGGTCACTTGAGGTCCCTCCTACCCTCATTTGCTGTGAGAGAGGACATGGAGGGGTGCAGACTGCTGGTTTGTTAAGAGAAAGATGAATCCAGGTGGGAAACTCAGAGGACAAAGATAATGTACTGTGAGTTTGTAAACACCGAGTTTAATGCAGCCAGGAGGGTTTGGAGGGGGTTTTACGCAGGGGAAGTGTCAGACATTGTGCTGATCCCCGACGTAGAAGGACAGTCAGAACTTCTTTTAATATGGGCAGTAACATTTGCAGCTCTGCAGAACCCGTGTGAAGGAAGCGTTTCCCTCTGAGCGGGTTAGCTTTGATCGTCTTCCTGTGGGGATGGGGCGGCACTGTCTCCTCGCAGAGCTTCTGGTTGTTAATCCTGCCGGAGCTGAAGGAGCTCTTCTGGGCACCCACCTGCATGTGGGGAGAGGGAGCACAGCAGAAGCAGTCTCACACACCAGCCAGCCCTCAGCCGTGCTGCCAAGGAGGTCTTTATGCACCAAATGTTCTTGTTTTGTGTCTGATACCTTCCAGAGTGTGGAATTGCATACTACGCTCCCTTGCAGTATCTGCACGCCGCGCTGGAGAGTGACGGAGGAGGGACATCGGTGGATGGGGTGGACAGGGCAGTGCATAAGTACTTGGAGGAGGAGAGCGAGTGGCAGGTGAGGCTCCGGGGGTTTGGATTTGTCTCTCCACTCCGTCAGTGGATCTCACAGCACTTAGCGCACCATCCCTCATCACCTTCCCTGCCATGAGATGCCTGTTAGGATCAAGAGAGGTCAGTCCCCAGAAGCAGGCACAGTACGGTGGGCATGGGTGGCTCTTCTCCTCCCCAGTGGGTGGGGATGGTGTTACCACTGCTGACTCCCAGAACACACATCCTGAAGAACTGTCTCTGTCCCTGAAAGCCACGATGCAGTCAAGGGGCAGGGGTGACAGTGTGACATGGTGTGTGCAGCATGGTAACACATGCGGATTTTGGGGGGGACAGCAAACTGCAGAAGAACCTTGTGATTCCCAGCTAAGCACGAGGCATGGCCAGCCCTACCTGGGAAAGGTGAGGCTAGGCATGTCATTCCGATGAGCTGTGCTAATCCCCAGGCTGTTTACAAAGTACAGAGCAAGTTGCTTTGACCCTGGAGAAGCGCAAATGACTGGACTTTGTGGCTCTGTTAATCTTCTTGTGCCTTCAGTTGGTGTCTGCACTCAGTCAGGGGCAGGTAGAATGTGGGCTAATAATATCTACAAAAAATCGCTCCTGGGAGTAAATCTCTGCTGGTATTGCTTATTTTTCAGAACAAATTCTTGGATTATGAGAAGAGGAAGGTAAGGATCAACCCCTGCAAATGCTTTGTCTGCAGAATAGCTCCACTTTTTTTCTTGTTTTCCCTCCCTTCACCCGGTTTCACAGCCAAAACTGAATGTTTTGAGAACTCAATTCTTGCAGCAGCCCCCAGACCTGCTCACTCCTCTCTGCAGAAGGCAAGTGCGAGCATGGGGGAATCTGTGGCTGGCTCGTCTGACACACACAGCCGATGAGCTGCTGTCTGTCTCGCAAGCGAGCAGTTCCAGTTTAAATCAGGCCGTGTTCGCAGAGTTGGATCTGGGGGCTTTCACACCCGCTGGCTTTTTTCTTGCCTGTCTGTGCTGAAAGCTCAGCCTGTTTTTTCTCATGAGGTGGGCAGACGTGTGCGAGCTGTCTATGCACAGACTGCTCAGTACGCTCCTGCCCCGAGCTCCAGCCCCTCCATGACTCCTCCCTTGGCTCACAGTGCCACCACTCCCACTCTCCCCTAGCCTGCCTTCCTTCTGTCCTCCATTCCCCTCACCTGGCTGCATTTTTAGTTTGCTCTTCTTTCTCTTTCACTGTTGCCCCGTGCAAGGCTCACTTTGAAATAAGGAGAAGCTCCTGTCATGCAGTTCACATCTCCCTTTGGCTGGAGCTGCTCGTAGCTGGCTGCTGCCTTCGCTCTGCTGTCTTCAGACAAGGGAGTCCCCTTACCATCTGGAATTGAACACAACCTTAGTTTTCGGCTTCCCTCCGGGTGTTTGTGTTGGCCATTTCAGTTGCATGGGTTCATGCCCAGGGACTTTGGCTTCATGACTATGAAATGAGTTTTGGGGAGTTTGGAGACTGTCATAGAGCAGCAGTTTCTGCTTCACAACTTTTGGGTTCCTAAGGAACGTTCCCAACCCCTAGTCAAGCGTCCTGTTTGCGGTTTGGCTAGCTTTCTGGTAGTCAAGGGGATTACTGTGCCTTGTTTTATGTTTTTGCCAGAATCTGTTATTGCTTGTGAAGAAGTGGAGCCATCAGTCTACTGATTCCTGGCACTCATCTTTCTTGTTACTCCTCTCAGGAAAAGAAAATGCAGGAGAAGCTGGAATTTGAGCGGCGCCTGAACATGGGGCAGAGAGAACATGCTCTGCTGGTTCAGCAGATCAACAGTCAGAAGGATGAGATCCTGCAGACAGTGAGAGAGGTAGGTCTCCTCTGGGCAGGCCCCATGCAGGACACTGCCTTCCCTACACTGACCATGTTCCTCTGGTTCTCTCTTGCTTTGGCCCAGGACCAGATGAGGCTGGAGGAGGGTCTGACAAAGCACCAGCGCTGCTTGGAGGAGGAGCGCCTGAAGCTGCTGCAGCAGCTGAAGCAAGCGGAGCAAGGCATTGCTGGCCGTATCCAGAAGCTGCTAGAGGACAATCAGAGGTAGGGTCCCAAGGTGTCTTGCAGTCATCTCTGTCCCCTGGGGGCTCGTGATATTTTGTCCCATTCTGAGTGTTTCATTTTGCCCTTTCTGAGTTTCACAGGATCCATGTCTGTAGGTGGTGCCTTAGTTATTGAGCTGCCAAAGTCCCATTTAAAGGAATGTCGTGGTTCGGCCCCAGCCGAGCCCCATGCAGCCACTCGCTCACCGCCCCGGCAGCAAAACACGGGGCAGAGTGAGGCAACAAAAGGGCAAATGGCTTCGAGTTGAGATAACGACCGTTTAATGGGCCGACAAAGGGAGAGGGGAAACGACAATAGGGCTGCAATAATTATCCCGGGATGTAAACAACCGCGATAACAAACGCAGTACTTTACCGACCGACGACCCGACAGACCAGACGGACCAGAGGCGCAGCCCGCAGCGAGACCGTCCCGGAGCAGCCCCGGGCCCCTCCCGGCCAGTCCCTTTATAGGGGCGTGACGTCACGTGGTGCGGAATAGCGGCCGGCCCGGCCCGGCTCACCTGGCCCGGGCCTGAGCATTAACCCCGGCCTGGCCAGAGCCAGGACAAGGAAGTGGAATTTGGCACCTGAAAAAGTTGTGTTTCACACGTATCTGTGATGTTGGAGTTCTGCAGTGCTGAATTCCTCAAGGAAGGTGCATGTTTGAACCCAGGTTCTTAGGTACCGCTGGCCTAGGTCCGCAGGGTTACCAGCCTGCTTAAAACTGCTCTTCTGTGTGTGAGAAGCAGAGCTGTTTTCTGCCTTCTGGGGGAGTAAAGTGCCCTGATCAGCTTAATGAAAAACTCTTGGTTTATCTTTTTTTCTAGGCAAAAACAAAGTTCAGACATTCTGAAATCCTTGGAGAATGAGAGGTGAGTTCTCCTTGAAATAAGCTCTTCCAGAAAAGGGGCGAGAAGCTGGGAAGAGGGCTGGGACTTTCCTTTCAGAGCCACCGGTCTGAATCCGCCTTAAGTTGGGGCAGGTTCATCTCATACCTGCAGCTGCCTCTGGTCACTGTTGGAGGCAAGACTCCGGACTAGATGTGCCTGGTCTTGCCCAGCCTGGCAAACCCAACAGGATGGTGATTTTTACCTCATTTTCCTCTCTGAATGGTCCTGGCTAAGGAGTTTGGGATGAAAACCCTGTATTCCACTGTCAAGGACCACCAGAAATCTTACATCTGTTGGAAAGCAAGGCGTTTATGAAGATGGTCCAGTGCTGTGTATGGCCTGGGAGGAATACGTTGAAAGCAATGCTGCCATTCAGCCCACGCTCTGAGCTAGCTTTGCCACCAAAAGCGATTGTCCCCAACTTTCCCCTGCCCATGCGCTGCCCCCTCCCTTCAGCCAGCTCTTTGTGCGGTGACACAGGAAACTGGATGGGGACACCGACCTGGCTGAAAAGAATCCCTCTGTACGTCAGGTAGCTTTCCAGCCAGACCAGTTCCTGATCGTTAAGTGGAGTTGTGTGTGCTTGTGCTGGGACACGGGCAGAGGAGGTGGGAATGGAGGCCAGGCTGCTGCTTTCCATGGCGCCGCTCACTTAGGTCGGCTTGAAAGTGTTCATCAAGCTTCAAGAGAAAGGAAAGCAAAACCAGGGGCTGATGCTGTGTTTGGTGGGGCTGCATCACGTTGCACAGATATTGTTTCTTTTTCAATCAGGCAATGGTCCCTGTGGTTTTGAGCAAAATTTATCTTGCCTCCTATAGACTTAGAGGTTCCTTATCGAGAAATCACGGAGACTTTTGTGTCTCTGATAAGCACACGGCTTTCCTGAGCAGGTGCCGGGGTAAATCTGCCCAACCTTTAGGCTCTGAGCTGGGTGGGTGAAGAAGTGCGATACTGCTTGTTCGAAGGAGTGACTGGCTTGTTCTTCTGTGTTTGGCAGGATAAGGATGGAACAGCTGATGGCGATAACACAGGAGGAGACGGAGCATCTGCGCAGAAGGGAAGTGGCCTGTAAGTCCAGACAGCTCTTTGGGGGGTAAGATGCAAGAAAGACCTGGTTCCTCTGGAGGTGTGCTGCAGAGGTGACAGCCACATGGGAGATGCTCTGTCACACCCACGTTCTTGCTGTGTTGCTTGGTGCAGTGGGGCGGAGCTGTGGGGAGTAGCATTGCTCTGGTGAGGCTGCGCCTCAAATACTGGGTTTCGTTTTGGGCCACTCAGCACCAGAAGGACGTGGAGCGGCTGGAGCGTGTCCAGAGAAAGGCAGTGGGGTGGGGAAGGGTCTGGAGCACCAGTCTGATGGGGGTGGCTGAGGGAACTGGGGGGGTCAGTCTGGAGAAGAGGAG
>VWZZ01000513.1:433167-444018 GCA_013399095.1 Psophia crepitans
CAGAGTGGTCAGGGCTGGGGACAGGCTGCCCAGGGAGGGGGGGGTCCCCGTCCCTGGGGGGTTCAAACAGTATGTGGCCGTGGCACTGCGGGACAGGGGGCAGGAGCCATGGGGGGGGTGGGCTGGCAGTTGGACTTGATGATCCTTGAGGTCTTTTCCAACCTTACAGATTCAGTGATTCCATGATTCTGTGATTGCACTGATCCAGAGCTCATCCACTGCTTCCACCTCCAGCCCACTGCTGGTTCTCCCTGAGGTGCACGCTGTGCTCCCTGTGTAGCTACAGCATGTCAAGCAGTTTGTGAGACAGGATATAAGCACGCAAAGTGCTTCACATTTCAGAGGTACCAAACAGACATTAATGGATCAGCTTCCTGAGGCCAGAGGCTTATAGTAAAGAAGGTGCTAGGGAGCCTTTTCTGCTCATGATGACCATGACCAGATCTACGGGGGGTTGCAGGGGAAATGGGGTGTGTGTTGTCACCCCAAGGACAGGAGCTGCAGCCCATCTGAGGGTCGGTAGGCGGTGACTGGGCTCCTCCGAGCACTGGAGAGATGCAAGCCCAGGCAGAGGGGAGTTCGCTCAGCTAATTTCCCAATCAATAGCTGAACGAGTCTGCTCTGAGACGAATGAAATGGAAAAAGCAAGGACAGGCTGGAAATGGCAGAGAAGGCACTGTGAACTGCAAGTGATTGCAGCAGCAGTGGTACGCGAGCGCCTGTTCTAGACACCCACTTCTGTCTCCTAGCTGCCATGCAGCAAATGCTGGCCGAGAGCTACAAGAACAAGCTCATCCAAATGACCTACGAGTCGCGTCGGCAAGACCTCGTCAGCCAGGCGTGCTCCAGGTACAGCGGGCGATGTCGGGGCGGGTGGTACCGTTGTGCAGTCCCTTTCTTTCCAGCAGTCCCCGGTGTCATTCCCGTGTTTACACCCAGGGACCCCGGCAGCCGCCGGAATGCGGCAGGGCAGCTGCCTCAGAGCAGGTGACAATGCAGTTTACAGAAAGTGTCAAACTTAATGAATGAACCACCTTTCAACCACAATAATACGTGTGTTAGCCGTACTTTGGACTAACTATCCCTTCTTTACACTGTTTACTTTACTTTATACATTCTGCTGAATACGGAGGATGAAATTAGACCGGTCTTTTTCTTCTTTTGTAAGCCAGTTCAGTGTCGAACTCTAGCACAGACCTCCTTTCCTCACCTCCCAGGGCTGTCTCGAGGATGCTGGTTGTATATACGTAGGACTTGTGTTGCTGCAGGTCCAGAGAGCGTTCTGTCTCTCTCTATTTACCAGAAGCTGAGGCATTTTAATCTGGCAGCGTCTGGCACTGAACAGAAACAACCTTGTGTGCCCGCTGCCGGCCCAGCAGAGGGCAGTGGGCAAACACGGTCCTGCCTGCAAGTGCAGGCCACACATGGCCACGTTGTCTGGGGCTCCTTCAGCAGCGCACCCTTTCTGGTGCAGAGCACTAGCGTGAAATTCATCACCCGAGCAGCTCGCCGGGGCAGCAGGAGCCCCTGCTTGACTTCGAGCTGTGCACACGCAGGCAGCGGTGCCCCTGCTCTGGCTCAGTCTGGGGTGCAGGTTTGGTTTGCTTGTAGAGAAGGTTTTAAATCTGTCAGCCTTCAGTAACCCTTGTTCAGTAAGAAATTTCTCCATTCCTGGATTCCCTGTTGCCCGCTTCTCTGCCCAGTAACTCCCTGGCAAATCCATCTTCTTGCAGCCTAGCTGAGATGGACCAGAAGTTCCAGCAAATCCTGGCTTGGCAGCAGCTGGATCAGAACAAGGCTGTTAGTCAGATCTTGCAGCAGGTAGGCGAGGGAGCAGACTGCTTGTGGGAGGGATGGGGGGAAAGCAGCTGCATGCGAAAGCAGGATTGAGAGTGGCTCACAGGAGCAGCGGTGGCTGGGCTGGGCTGCATGCAAAAGTTACTTCATAGGACACTAAGTACTAAACTCTGAGAATCTCTGGTATTCTGACAAACTGACCTGGGTGGTTGAAAGAAAAATAGATTTATTTTCAGAAAGAACAGCAGCCCAGACCATGGGAAGCAAAACTGGTCTGTTGATTAATTGGATTTTGAAACAGAAGACCTGTCCTTTTGGCAGGTCTCTTGGGGACGTGGGGCAAGCTGCCTAGGGGAAGCTTTTTGAAAGCCTCTGCTCCTTTCGAATACCTCATTCTGAACCTGAGATCTCTGCGGCTCCTTTTCCAGAGGTGCTGGGTAGCCATGCCCTATTGCACAGCCTGGGTGCTCAGGGCTGCTGAAAATGAGAGGTGCGGTTCGTACAGAGGATTCAAAATGTGTGAAGAACATAATTTCTGTAACGTGGGTTTTACCTTTTGGGACTGGGGGATCTAGGCCATGGTGTAATCAGGACACAGTTGCACTGAGCACTGCTTGGGTGCTTGTGCGTCACTGCGAGGTAACAGGGTTGTTCCTTAGACCATTTGGAGCTGCATGAGCAGCCCTCACTAAGCAGGATGCTCTCTGTCCCTTAGATTGAGATGCAGAAAGCTGCCTTTGAAGCTCTCCAAGTGAAGAAGGATCTTATGCACAGGCAGATCAGGAACCAGGTGAGTCAGCAACAGAGGAAAGAGCGACCAGCTACTCAGCTCCTACCGCCATTCGATGGGATGCTTCTGAGGAAGATCAAAGCGCTGTGAGCATAGAGCAGGGTCTGGAGGAAACAAAGAGCTCTTGGATTGCCAAGAGCTCTGTGACAAAGCATTGGGCAGCGTTGGTGAGAGCTCAGTCTCCCTGGGAGGGAGTGTCACTGCGCGTTTTAGATTCGTGGAAGCAGCGGAATTGCCATTGCTTCAATCGTCTCAGCACTAATGTGGATGAAGTGCTGGGGAATGGTCACTAGAGGACAGACCTGCATTGGCTCTGTAGGGGTGTCTGCAAGAGCAGATTTCCTTCAGATTGTGTCCTTAGCGGGGCTGCTGTCCCCACCTGAGTCCACTGCATCTCCATCCAGCACATCGGAACTGCGCCTTGAGCCATAAGTTCACCTTTTCTTTCCCATTCTCAGCCTGCCTTTCTGAGCTCCATTCTGCAGAGGGTGCAATGCGATAGTCGGGGGGAAGAGCAGGAGCTGGTGGAGAAAGTAGCAGTGGTTGATGCAGGAAAATGGGGGGCTGGTTTCTGACACAGTGCTCCTGATCTGACCCTCTCCTGATCTGGCACCAGCAGAAAAGTCTCAGGTCAGGAGTTGGTGGGTCTGCTCAAGGGTTTGGATATGTTCAGTCACTCCATGACCAAACTCTGCATTGTGCTGGAAGCCATGAATTGTGCATGGATGATCCAGGAGATGAGTCTAACAATTCTCCATGGCTTGACTTCATCAGTACGAGCCCCGCAGTTTGCTCCCACTCACTCTGTAAACAACAGAAGTTTGTTCCCTGATACCACAGCTGGACCTTTTACTGCTGAAATCCAGCCCAGCCCACCAGCAGCCTGCGCGGGCAGTGAACGGGCAGGAGCCTGGGTACCGCCTGCTGCAGAGCCCTGGGGGCGCAGGAATTGCGTGGCACACATGGCGCAGCGTGGCCTGGGGATGGTAGGTGCCTGGCAGATAGGTCAGCTGGGCTCTCGGCTTGGCTTTGCTGTGGGACCTTGGGCAACTCACTTCACCTCTCTGTGTCTCAGCTGCCCCACCTGAAAGAGCCACGTATGATCACAGGATTTGCTGGAGCATCTGGAAACCAGGACCTTGCCCCAGCCAATGTGCAGCTGGAAGCAGTGGTGCTAGGAGTTCTCTGATAACTGGCCGCTGCCTTCTGGAGTGGCTGCAAAAGGGTCGGCTGAACAAACCGATTGCAACGTGCTTCTAGACTTGAACAGGAGGTTCCTAGAGCAGAGAGACAATCAGAGAGCGGGGGACATAGCTCCTCAGGCAAGGGACAAAGAGGGACCCTAAGAGCACATGTCACGGAAGGGTGTCAGCAGGTTCCCCAAGCTTCTGGGCGGCTCTGCAGTGCCGTCCCTCCCAGGGCAGCAATTAGACCTCATTTTAAAAGAGCGTAAATTAAAGTAATTTCAAATGCCAGTAAAAAATTTTTCATCTTCTGTTTAGATTAAATTAATAGAAACAGAGTTATTGCAGTTGACACAGCTGGAGTTAAAGAGGCAAGAACTGGACACAGAGACGCTGCAGGTATGTAGGGCTCTGGGGCTGCCCCACCACCCTCTCTCTGCTCTGGGATCGCAAAAGCTCCACTTGCTTCTTTTGCTCCTTGCAGTTTCCAAGTGGTTTTATGCTTAGTCAGAAGGGTGCTTACCCACAGGACACCACAACCCCCTCTTTGTGTGGGAACACTGCTGCTGCTCGATGCATTTTCAGGGGAGAGACAAACCAGCCGGCCCTGACGGCAGCGGGCAGTTCCAGGGTCGCTGGGTGGGGAAGGATTTTGCGATCCAGTTGTTGGCTGTCCCAGAAACACCTCCCTGCCGCGCATCGCATGTCTTCTTACATCCTTGTGTTGTGGTTTGTTTTTAAACAGCTGCCAGTGATGGTTGTCAGCTCCCCCCCTTCATTTCTAAGCCTTGTGTCCCAGGCTGCTCTGCCACCACCCCGCCATTCGATGGGCTGCCTCCATCAGCAGTCACACAGTGAGGATGAGCAAGTCTGGCTTGGGCAGCTTGGCTTTACGTTTTGTTATTACGCCTCTGCATCAGTTGTTTTCTTGTGTGCTGTTTGCCAGGCTAGGTCACCTGTCAGTCAGCCCGAAATCAGTAGCAAACACCGTACTCTTCCCAAGAGCAGTGCACCCAGCAGGCTGGTCAGCGCTGGCTTAAGCTGGGATCTCCTCTGAGCCCTGTGCTGGACACCTCGAGGTGTAAGATTTGGGTTCTGCTACCTCAACTCCTGCCGCTCCTCTGCGTAACGCTGCAGTTGGAGGCGTGACGGTGGGGTACTGCTCAGAGTTCATGCAGGGAAGACCAAGGAACGCCAGGCAGACGTAGGTTGAGCAGCACTGGACTTGGGTGATTCCTGTTAGGTGACCACAGGACCTCCAGGGGAGCGCTAAAAACGAGGGTCTGCCCTTGTGCCCACCTGCAGCGCAGTACGTTTGCAATTGCAGCCCTGGATGCTGAGGAGCGAGGCGTGAACAGCTTCCCCTGCCTGGAACCCCCCTGGCATTTGTCAGACATTGCTGCTGGACGCCCCGTCGCAGGGCAGCGCCCGCAAAGGGCTTTGGCAGAGGCTTTTCTGCACCGTGCGCGATACCGCCGGGCAGTGGGCAGTTGCTGCCTCGCCCAACGTACAGGTGCTTTCGTAATGACCTCGATAAGTCATTGGAAAGTGGGAGGAACCAGAAAACCCCCTGAGAAGGGGAGGTGTTTGCAGAGGTCTCTTGCAAGGTCAGTCTGGAAGAGAGCGATCCCAGCGGGGTGTCCACAGAGCGGGTGGGCAGGAGAGCTCATCTCAAGGTTACCTGAAGCTGCCTGGGTTTCTCGTCTGGAGCAGCTCCCACTTGTTGTTAGTTGTCCCTCTTACCTCCGTGGGGGTCCCGACCCAGCAGAGCTCTCCTGCCTCCGTCAGGGCAGAGATCTCTGTTCAGGTATCTGTGGGCTTTGCTGGTGAGGGGCAGGCATTCCTGGCTCCTGCTTAGAAAGAGGACCTTGTCCCAGCGTAGGGTCCAGGTGCTGGTCCGTGAAGGCTTCCCCACACTTCTCCTTGAGGAGGCCAGCCTTCTAACAGCATCCTTGTCCCTTTGTCCGTGGACATCTGAAGTCCTCGTGGCCGATGACTACTGGCCTCTGCTCAGTTAACGATCCTCCAGCAGGTGTGAGCTACCTGGGACCACCCAGAGATGCCACATGGTCTCATGTTGCTGAGACAATTAACCTCTCCTCATGATTTACCTTGATGAAGGTGATGGGTTTACCTTGCCCTGGTACCCGGCCGTGCTTGACGTGAGACCCCAGTGAAAGCAAAGGTCCCAAAGGCGTGAGGAGGTTGCTGCCTCACCTGCCCTGCAGGCTTCTAGACGCCCTCTCAGGTGGTCCTTCTCCGTTAAGGAGGGGCACCGTGAGCAGCGCGATGGCATTGAACTCGTGGTGGGGTGATGAAGAGCTGCCGCAGGGCAGCACGGCCTGGGGCTGCCCAGGGTGTGCTGGGGGCCGGCCCCACCAGTGGTCAGTGCAGGACCCACAGAGGTTGGTGCAGCTGCTAGGAGAGGGCTCGGGCTGCCTGCCCAGCGGGGCCGAGGGCCCCTGGAGCACAGGGCTCCCAGCTGCCCGGACTGGTTTGGGTATGGTAAGTGCTTTGCTGGGAACGGGGCGGGGGGGCTGCTTGAGCTGTGCGGTGCGGAGGTGCGGATGCCAGCGTCCTTCTGTTGCAGGGGGTGATCGCGGAGCAGCGCCAAGCTCTTGGCTACCTGCTGCAGCAGCTGCTCAAAGAGAAGAAGCAAAGGGAAGAAGAACTGCAACAAATACTGGTAACGAGGGCCCCTAATTATGGGCTGTAGATGAGGAAGCGTGTGGGCTGGCTGCGGGGAGAGCGTCCATGGCTCAGCGCGGGGATAAGGGGGAGCAGAGGAGGGCTCTGAGGGGTTGTGCCCAGATCCAGAGACTGATTTAACTTCAGAACGTGCTAATGCAAGCTGTTGGGGGCACAGTTACCGCCAGTCCCTGGTGCAGCATGAGGCATCATCATCGTCAGTCCCCCACCAGGAAAGGGCATCGCAGGGTAAATGCTGCCTGCGACGTTGTCTGGGGCTGTTGAGTGAATGAATTTGTTTTTCAGCTGGAAATGGAGGCGAAGAGCGAAACCAAACAGGAGAACTACTGGCTGATCCAGTACCAGCGCCTGCTGAACCAGAAGCCCCTCTCCCTGAAACTCCAGGTCGCTGCTGCAGTTCACGCTTTCCCTGTAGCTGCGCTCTGCTCCGCGGCGTGAGGGGGTGAGGGCAGCTCCCCCTGGACCCACAGGCTCAGAGGAGGCAGGGAGCAGGGTGCAGCCCCCGGCACAGCCCCCGGGGTGCCGATGTGCTCTGGGCAGGGCCACCCAGCCGCCCCTCGTCCCTGGAGGTTGGAGGTTGTGAACGGGGCTGTACGGAGCTGCCGCTCCAGCTGCCGGAGCTGCCATCCCACCATCCAACTGCTTGCCAGGAGCAGAGGACTCTGAGCACCTTCCAGGCAGGGCTTTTCATGCCAGCTAAACCCCCAAACAGCCCTGGTGGCTCCCCAAATTCCCCTGCAAATCCACCCGAATGCAGTGACTCTGGTCTGATCCTGCCCTAACGCACCAAGGGGACGTCGTGCTGTTAACGTACCCGGGGGGGTGCCACGAGGGGACGGAGCTGGGCTCTGCCCGTGCTGCGTATCAGCAGGGGTTTGCAAAGCAGGCGCTGTTGCAGCCGTGGGCTGCCAAACCCGTTATGTTTCATTCCTCCCAAAACACGGCGTTTTGTGCTCATAAACCACCCGGGGCCAGAGCTCCTCCGGCTCTTGGCTTTGGAGCTTCAGTGTCCTCAGGGGTGCACAATGCTCCGAGCAGGGCAGAGGGCAGGAATGAGCCGGCTGCCTGCTGCGCTGCCAGCCTCGCTGCTGCCTGTCCCTGCGCCTTTTCTGAGAGCGAAGTCTGGGATCTCGCCTTGTGTCTTGCAGGAGGAGGGCTTGGAGAGGCAGCTGGTGAACCTTTTAATCGAGCTGTCGGCTGAACAGTACGTGCCAGTGTTTGCACACCACCGAATATCCTTGCAGGTGCTCAGCACCATGACTGCCAGTGACCTGGAAAAGGTACGAGACAGCAGATACACAGTGCAGGGTAACGCTGACGGATCCTGCCCTCGCTCCGGGGCCGTGGCTCTGCCTGCGGCAGGTCTGGTACAAGGGACTGGTGGTGCTCCTGGTGTGTCACCTCCCAGCATGGCGAGGTGCCGGTGCTGCTCCGTGCCCCGTCCCAGTGAGCTCAGCTCCCCCAGAGCACTGGCAGGGCAGGCCGTCGCTTGGCGCTGTCTTTCCGCATCCCTCAGATGCTCTTCGCAGTAGAAACGGCACCAGGGGAATTCCCTTCTCTGGCTTTGACGCCTGGCAGAGGTACTTCCCGTGGCACGGCTGGGTCTTGCCGGTGAGGCCCAGGAGTTTGCAGTGTCCCCTTGGGGACATCAGCCACCTCCGTTCCCCGCCGAGGGCTAACGGCCCTGCTCTTGCACCGCAGATCGGCGTGACAGAGGCTGGCCTGCAGCGTGCCATCGTCAAGCGAGCTCAGGAGATCCTGGCTGTGGCCAAGACGATCCCAGGTACCACCAATTCTTTTCTGCCTGGTCTTGGACACGTTGATACTCGCTGTGTGTGGGGAAGAGTCGGGGCAGGGAGCGCTGGCAGGGCTTGGGCTGCATTGCCAAGCTGATCCCATCGACTTTCCCATTTATTGGTGCCCCAAGCTCCCATCTGCTTGCAGCCACCCACCATGTGCTGGGTGGGTGGGAGGTGGGTGGGAGGTGGGCAGCTCTGCTGGTGCTCAGACCCCTGCGTGTGGTTGCAGAGCTGCTGAGGACAGTGGACACCGAGGTCCCTGGAGCCCCAGAACCCAGCGCTCCCTTCGAGGAGCCTCCGAGCCCCGTGGTCCCAACAGCTCCCCCGCTGCGGTGGGACGAGAAGAAGTCAGAGTGTGTTGTCTGCATGGAGCAGGAGGTGAGAGCCCGGCACGTGCGTGGTGCTGAAGCAGGGCGTGGAGTGAGGGCAGCGCCCAGCTCGTCCCCCCATCTCTGTCCCCGGCCTGGCCCAGGGCACTGCTGGGTGCTCACCCTGCACAGCGGGGAGGGCGGCTGGGCAGGGCAGAGCAGGGCAGGGCAGGGCACCCTGTGGGAAGGAGCTCGCTGAGGTCCTGTGCCTGTCTGTCCGCAGAGCCGCCGTGGGAAGCGTCCGTGGGGCTGCTCGGTCCTGCCCTGACCCGCGTCCTTCCCTCAGGCCCACTGTGCTCCTGCTGTGCGCAGCCCAGACCCTGGTGCACACACAGGGATGGGGCTCGGGGTGCGCAGCTCTGCCTCCCACGCTGTGACACCCCTGGGTGACCCCGTCTCCCCCAGCCCCATTCCCTTCTGGCAGCACAGCAGTGCTGGGGTGAGCATTACCTGACAGCATCTCTCCTCTCTCCGCTCCTCTCCACTCTTTCCCCAGGCCCAGATGATTTTCCTGCCCTGTGGCCATGTCTGCTGCTGCCAGACCTGCTGCGAGCGGCTGCACACTTGCCCCCTGTGCCGCAGGGATGTCACACAGCGCATCCGCATCTTCCACAGCGGCTAGGCAGGGCGGAGGAAGGCGAGGCTGCCCGCCACGGCCCCCGTCACCCCTTCGGGGTGATGTGCCTCTTTTGCTCTGCAAGGACACTAGCACAGCATGACCAGCACCGCCCTCCCCGTGCACGGCCCCGGGCTGGCTGCCGGCTGCGCCCAGGAGTCTCGGCATCCTCCACGTTCCCGAAGGCTTCTCCGTTGGGTTCCCTCTTCATCTGCGTCCCCTCCCACCTGCCTGCCCAGCACCCCCTTGTGCGGGGCGCTGGCTGATGGAGCTGGGCGCCCTCCTGCCGCCTCCTCCCTGGCCGACGTTTGGGCCTTCAGAACTGCCCCGGCTGCGCAGGGTTCGTGCCGTCCCTGAAGCCACCCGGCCCTTGCAGCTCCACCGCTGGGCCCGGGCCCTGCTCTGCTCCTGCCCCCAGCGCTGCTGGCCAGAGGGGGGTGCATCTCCCATGGGGGGGCTCGTCCAGGGGCGCGCGATGCTCCGGCGTGCTGACGGTGCCTGGTGCCCGCGGCGTGCCGAGGGTCTGGGCTTCTGCCCTGGCAGCCCACGGGAGCGCGGCTGGGCCGCTGGCGGGCTGCAGCCACGGGCAGCGGTGCCTGGGCAGGGCGAGGAGCTCCCCAACCCCGAATTCATCCTCCTGCTGTGGGGGGAGCGTCTGCAACCGCCCTGGGTCCGGGACTCGAGGGGGCCAGCTCTGGGCAGAGCAGCCCGGTGGGATTCCTCACCCAGCCCCACGGGCTGTGAGCACAAAGCGCCGCTGCCGGCACGGCGAGGGGGTGGCTGGGCCGGGGCTGTGCCCGCACCGCGCTGCACGGCCTCTGCATTGGCCCGCCAGTGGTTCCCCATCGTCATTAATGAGTAACGAGCCCAGGCAGTCTTTCGTGTCTTGACCCTGAAGTACAAACCGCGGAGACAAGCCGGGTCCCGCCGCAGCCCTTCCCCCAGGAGAAGCCATGAAAAAGCAGCTGGTTTCTGCTGGGGGCTGTTTGCTGCCTTGTCCCTTCGAGGGGGGGGACGGATGGTGCAAAGCCGGGGGCTGCGGAGCCCCCATGTGCCCGGCTGTCCCGGCATCACCTCCCCCTTCCCATCTCGGGAAGAATTTGAGGCTCTTGGCCGTTTCCGAGGGCATCGCTCGCTGCCGAGCAGCCCTGGGGACTTCCAGGCAGCGGGAGAGCTGGGCCCCTCCGCTGTGCCCACCCCGTGTGCTGCGCCCGCGCAGGCCGTCCCTGCGGGGTGCCGGGTGCTTGGTGCCACCAGAAGCCCCCGGGGGGGACGTGCCGCAGAGCTGGGCCCGGGCTGTGGCTGAGCCCCTTGGGGACAGCCCCGGGGACCTTCCCCTTGAGCTGCGGCTGCACATAGAAGCTGACAGGTCCCGTCCAGGGACTGGGGGCGTTGGTGGGGACCTGGGAAGGGGGGGGCACACAGGAGCCCAGCGAGGGGAGCCCCGGCAGGGATGCCTGAGTGAGGGCAGGGAGGCTCTCGGAGGGGCTCGCCCACCCGCAGCGGAGGTGCTCAGCACCCCCCAGGAGTGATGAGGAGGAAGGAGTCAGATGCCAGCCTGCCAGGGGATGAAGCACAGCGAGGCGGG
>VWZZ01000513.1:452761-474729 GCA_013399095.1 Psophia crepitans
GGGCTGGGGGGCCTGGGGGGGCCCTGCCAGCTCGAGATATTCTACAGTTCTACGAGACTCAACCTGGTGCCTCTCCTTTCCTCAGTTTGACACTCTCTTTAGCACAATCTAAGCCCGATGCTGCGTGCCAGCCTGCATCAGTGCTGCACAAAACTCTGCGGCCACAGCAGCAGCCTGTGATTTGAGTCAGAGAGCGACTGGGACCTGGCAGCCTTCCTGCCTACTCGCATCACGCGCTTCCTTACAGAGACATCAGCGTAAATCCCAAAGTCGGAAGCAGGACCAGCACACACCAGCAAAAACAATCAAGACGTCAACCTGTGTTAAAGCTAACCCCTAAAATCAAGCAGATAACATTTTCATGACTATTTCCTACCTGTGTGTTCCTTCCAGACTCTTGTGGGAGAAGCTCCCATGACTGCTCACCTGCTCTGCCGCTGCCTGGTCAGTCGAAGTCCGTGCCTTTTTCAGCAACTGTCGAAGCTTGTCCAGCTCCTGCTGATACGATCTGCGTATTTCTTCCATCTCCTCCTCTGCCTGAGCTCTCTCCGACAGGGATTTCTTCTTCCTCTCTGCAAGATTCTGCAACACAGAACAGGACTGAGAATAGGCCAGACTGCACCGAAGAAGCTTCTCTTCCTCGTGCACAAAGAGCTTCCTTGAACAGAGAATCTTATCACTCTAAAAATCAAGAGCAGATTTATTTTATAGGTAGAAAGGCTAGCATATTACTGGTTAAGGTATTTTTTTAAAAAAAATAAAGTTCACATAAGCACAAAGGCTCCACCAGCACAGGGATCCTGGCCTGCAGATGAGTCAATGTTCATCTAATTTGCATATTTACAAGCAAGAATGCTGGGGTGCTGAGGCCCTGGCACAGGGTGCCCCGAGAAGCTGTGGCTGCCCCTGGCTCCCTGGCAGTGCCCAAGGCCAGGTTGGATGGAGCTTTGGGCAGCCTGGGCTGGTGGGGGGTGTCCCTGCCCATGGCAGGGGGTAGCACTGGGGAGGCTGGCAGGTCCCTTCCCACCCAAACCAGTCTGGGATTCTGTGATTCTATTAAATTTCAGCAAACAGCTGAAACCCTGCACCTCTCTGCAGTGCTAGCGCCAGACATACCCTTTCAAGAGTCTCCTTTTCCACCCGTAGGTCCGTTAGCTCTTCTTCCAGTGCCGTAATCTTCATGTCCAGCTGTTTGCGGCTCTGCTTCTCAGCTTTGAATCTAGTCTGAGTGTCCTCAGAAGCTTCCTGGAGCTCTGCAAAAATACACTTTATTGTGGGTTTCAGCGCTACATGTTTCAGAATAGCACATTTGGGCGCTAACGAGAAGGAACGGCCTCTCTTGCACAATGAAATCAACACCACTGTTTGCAGCTGCAGTAGGAACAAGAATTTATCAAAGACTTCTGTGAAACAGCAATGCTTATACCTCAGCTTTTATCTTAACTTTTCAACCACTGGAACACCTCTGGTTCCTCTGTTAGGCAGTAATGCCAAGAGATTGCTTCTACAGACGCGTCTCTGGTGGGATGATTTTGTTCAAAGACTCAGCCCACTCTCTTTTTAGTGGTAACACGGATGCACAGACCCTTCAGCGGATCAATATCCTTCCTCAATACCCTTGAGACTGCTAGGGAAAGCAGGAATAGACAGCCCAGAAGAAAGAAAAAACCCTATGGCTTACAAAATAGAAAAACCAGTGATGTAAAGGAGCTCTCATGGAACAGGCACGAGCAGTCTTACCTGCTAACTGCGCTTGCAGTTTGTTGAGCTGCGTCTCATGTCGCTCTGCCTCCTGCAAGGCAGCAGAGAGCTGCTTCCGCAGGTCCATTTCCTTCTTCTGGTGGGCAGTCAGCTCCAGCTGCAGCTGGGAGACCTGCGCTGTGGCAGCTGCCAACTCCTCGGCGACTTTGGCCTGTGCCGCAAAATGGAGCGGGGGGAAAAAGGGACAGAGGAAAAGAAAAGAAAAAAGGATGTGTGAGTGTGAGGAGGCACCAGAACCGTTCTCACAGGAAGAGCTGACAAAGTACTGGAGACTTTAATTGGGAAAGTGCTGGGATCCAGCACCTTACAGGTATCTCCAAATGGAAGAGGTAGCGATAACATTTTTGCCATGCTGCTGCGAGTCGTTTGGCTGTAACCTGTCCAGACTGACTAGAAAGTTGTACCAGGCCACCAGCAACCTCATCACCGCATTAACTCAAGTTGGTGAGTTTTCCTGAAGAGCTTAAACATGTTTTTAAGACAAGTACAAGTGCCTGGTGGCTCTGCTCAGAGTTTTCGGGCTACGACATCTATTCTAGTAGAAGTCTAGGCTCCAACATCTAATTATCTTCAATAAGCTTACAAATCACTGGAAAGCCACACAAAACATAGGCTTGTGCCAGCCAAAAGAGCACCTTCTCTCCAGAGCACACAGCACGTAGTCACCTTGAGGTGCTGCACGGGCAAGGCTGTCACTCTGCAGCGTAGTTCTCAGTAATTTGTTGACCTGTTTAGATTTGGCATTGCTCAAAGTCAGTGACTCAGGTAAAACCAGTTATTAATGCAGCTCATTGGACAACTCACAAACAACGTTAGGAGAGGCTCAAGGCATCAAGACAAAGACACAAAAGTCACGTTCCCAACCTTGTTGCATGACACACAAAATTCAGAGGATGCTCTGCAAACACAGAACTACGTCCGTCAGAAACCTCGCTCGCTGCAGCAGCTTCTATAGCTACACCTACATGCAGCTTCCCAACAGGCTTTCAGGTTCTTGTAAAATTATAAGCTCAGGAGAAGCAGAGTTTCTCTGTGCTTTATCCCCATAAGAGAACTAAAGCCTTTCTCTTCAGACTAGGACCACCACCTTCTGGCAGAGAAGGGCTGTGAGCTACGTTGTTCCAACTCTGGTGAGCGTGAGTGTGTGCTGACCTCCAGGGCTGGGATACTACACCATTCACTTCCAACAGGAGGCAGCACTTCAGTAGAGACTGGCTAAAACCAGATCTGCTTTCCTCTTCCGTTCCATGAACGTCTCACCGCAGCTCAAGATACCCACTCCCAGCATGCTAAAACCAGAACAAAACCCCATGGCTTATCTAAAGGTTATGTTCACACTCACCTTTGTCTTTAATGGCACACAAAGACAAGCAAAAAAAACTCTGCCAGGAACTGTTACTAGACCTAAGTTTCTGCAGTGAATGCTTCATGTCTACACTAGCTCAGCTCCAGCCTCCAGGTACCAAGGATCTTCGTGACCTGTGTCTGCGCTGACAATTAAACCATCACAGCCCATTTCTCCCATGGAGGAGGTGAAACGAGCAGCAACATGACAAAGTTCTCGGAAAGGGCTCTCCAAGGAAGAGGGGCCAATGGTTACGCTACCAGTTATAAAGCCCTTTTCCAAGATAAAGATCCGTGCTAATTCAAGGTCTGAGGCAATTCTTGGAATGCCAATCGGCTCCTAGCTAGTTCGAGAGGCGGCTGGGCTGGCACTAGCAGGGCACAATTATCCATCGCCTACACAGTCAGCAGACACACTGCCTCACCTGGTCCCAGCCCCGATCCACTGGCAGCATGCGCTGGGAAGAGAAAGCAGTGACAGGAAACAGGGAGAGTTAAGCACACAACTTGAAAGGCACAGGCATTATTCATCATCAGAAAAGCAAAATGCTCCATTACAGGAGCCTAAGACATGCCAGAGAAGCCTTTAAATTGTTTCAAGAACTGTAAAAGCTTAGACAGGAAAAGTTAGTGAAGCCTGGCTTAAAAAGGAGGAAGCTGAAGGTATCCTTACAGCACCTTACACACCACAGACCGTTTTGTTGCACTGGAGAGTGTGGGGTATCACTTATCGTTATGGAACAGAAACCTTCATCTAAAGCTGCCACGTGCTCTGCCAGGGTCGAAGATCTACAGCCCCAAAGCAGCAAGTTTTATATAATATAATAACCCTTCTCGGTCATCCTGGGTACAGATGCCCGGCCTACATCACAAAATAAAGGGTGAGCCCCTGTTTTTAAGTAAAGGATAGATAAAATTGCTTAAAATTCTCTTCCCTGATTCTGTCTGTTCACGGTGATGTCAGCAACTGCAGTCACAGAGCAAGCTAGGTTAGATAAAAGGAAGAGGAAGGAATACCAGCCTTCATATTTACAGTCAATACTCTCACAGAACGAGGGGAAATCCTCTGCAGTGCCAGTCATGGCTTTCCAGCTCTTAGCCTGAAGTCTGTTCACGTAACCGTGTTACCACCCAGGCCGTGACTGCAGGACCAAGCGCTGACAATGAGGCCCAAAAGATTCCTGAAGATCAGACCTTATACTTCCAAAAGATGCTTCCTCCCCAGGCCACCTATCACACGAGCTGGATGGTGCGCTCACTGACGGAAAGGAATTTTATTTATTCTTTCAACCTTCCTGGTTAGAACCTCTCCCGCTCCGTACATATTATGGGTATGCAACCCGGGCTCTCAGTGGAAAAATACAGCTCTCCTTCACTGCCCGCTGACACCAGCGCACAGCTATCGGCGACACACTGCGCTGTCCTTTAGCGTACTTGGGAAAGCTGTGGTTTCTGCCATTTTTAGGTGCACCAAGTCATGGGTCTCATGCAGAGCAAGCATTTATCATCTCACGTTTGAACCAGAGAGGTATGCAACTCAGCAGGGGAGCACAGTGCAAGTCTGAACTTGGTGTAATTTCAGAAGCTAGTGCTTGAGAAGGCACAGAAGACACCACCCAATTACAGACCTCAGACCGAGCCTACCTAGGCTAGGCTGCCACAAACGGACATTACGGGACACGCAGCCATGCACAGCTTTCAAACCAGTTAAATATAGCTATTTCCCAATAGCCCCTTTCACAAAAGGGCATTATTGGTAGAAACAACCAGCTTTTGAATAGTATTTTAAAAAAAAAAAGTGTAAAATTGCAGCGAAGAAACTCTAGTAGGAAGTAATTTTTTATAGCTACATTCACTCCATGTCAGTTTAATAAAAGGAATAAAACTTTTCTGAAACCCAGCAAAGCCCTGTGATACAAACAAATCCTTGCCACGTTGGCCGTATGCCTACAAAGTGCGCAATAAATCAGCCACCTTTCTGTAAGACAATAGTCAAGCTTTGACAGCATAAAGATCTACGTTTATATCCTCTGTGCTGCTTTTGTCATGAAAGCCATGAAAATATTCAATTTTCTTCCCCTCAAAACAGCTTTCAAAACACAAGTTCAGAACTGCAGTAAGAGATCTGACTTAAGCCTTGGCTAACAAGGTTTCTGCAACAAGCAGCCCCTTTTCCAGGCTGCAGCCAGAGCTCGCCGGCTGCTCACTGTCACCATTACCTTCTCCTGTTCTGCATGCAACACTCTTGCCTGTGTGTTTTCATTTGTTGTTTGCAGCGAATGGTTCCTCTGCTCCATCAGCAGGTTACTTTGTTCGACACATCTGTGAACAGGGGAAGACAGCACGAGCGTTTGTTCATATCAATATGTGATGTGGAGCAAAAGGCTCAGACAGAGAAGTTGATGTTTCAAAGCGGTTTTCTTCAGGACAAGTCCCTGACAGTTCTGCATGGTGTCCTGATCTCAGAAGGGTGGAGTGGGTGTGCCCGGCACAGCAGAGGTGATAGCAGTTCGGGTAAGCGTTTCACCTCTTCGCAACAAGTCTCATCTTCCTATCACACAATCAAGAATTTGGATAACCTGATATCCACCGACCTCTGCCATTTCCTTAAACAAGTTATTCCCCTTCTTCAACAGAAGGGAACGCAGACTCAACAGAAGAACTAGGGACGCCACATCCCCTACGATTTCTTCCTTCTCACTAAAAAGCTAGCGAAAGTAAAGTAACTCCCAGGAGCAGAGTACGTGTGTCAAAGATCACAGCATGAAGATTTTTTCCCCCCTTTCACACGTTCACACTTATTGTAACCACAGTTTTAGAGATCTGCCCTGAAGAGAAGGTGGGGGGGGACAGGACGGTGACAGATGACACACCCCACACTTTTAATGCCTTAAAAAGAAATATCAGAACATGCATCTATCCTAAACACCAGCCCTCCTAGTTATGCCTAACCAAGTGTAAGCTAGAAAGCCTCTCCAGAGGCCATACCCTCCCACTCCTTACCTCTGATTCCGCTCAATCAACTCGCTGATCTTCTCATTCTGCTCCTCAATCCGACTGCTCTTCTCAAATATCTCTTGCTTCAGCCTCTCATTCTCCTAAAGCATAGCCCAGCATGAGCATTCATCCTACCGAGACTTCCTCGCAGCAGCACCTAAACCTTTGCCTTGTGCAGATGCAGTACAGCGGTGAGACTTACCACCTTCTGTGGCGACACCACAAGAAGGCGCCGTGCTGCATTTAGCAGGGATCCTGGCATGGGGCAGTGGCTGCCAAACCACATTCTAGAGAATACTGTGTCTGGCTGACTTTTTCACCCATAAAACCCAAAGATGGTGGATGGACGTTTGGGCCAAGCCAGTACAGCTATCCTCATCAGGAGTAACGCAGTGGGCTCCGGTTCCTTACGCAAGTAGTCAAATAAAGCTGGCCATGCTCACCTGGATTATGCGTTGGATATTGCTCATGATCATGGAGGCTTCCATAGTAACTGAGGAGATACCTGGCAGTAGGGAGCTGTTACCAGCGGTCTGTTTCTTCAACTCCTCCACCTGCAGGGATAAGCCATCCTTAAGCCAGAAGAAATGAATTTCTGGGTGTAGGGAAGAGTCAGACACCTGCAAGGATCCATTTCACTGCTCCATCTGATCAGCTGTAGGGTATACACTACTGTGACACCTCCTGAATCTCTCCAAACACCATGCATTGTATGATACTCAAGACAGTAAGAGACAGCACACTCCCCCAAGCCTAGGTTTAGTTTTTTCATAGGAGCTGAGCTGCTTCTTCAGGGCCTGACAATATCAGACTTCACTAACTTAGTACATCACTTACAAACTTAATGCATGCATTTAAACAGAGCCAGCTCCTCAAACTGCACTTGGAGAGCAAACAGCAGTAACGTTGTTGACAAGCCCGTCTATGCCACGCGTTACCTTGGCAGCCAGATGATCCATTTTATCTACCACTTTGCTAACGGCCATTCGGATTTCAGTGTTATGCTGCCGAGCTTCTGTCATCAAAAAGGAAGTAACATCCCCTGGTGCTTGAACAGAAAGAGAGATCTATGGTCACAAGGGGAAAATGCCTGCACAGACACATCAAAAGCACTGCTTAACAGTTTGAAGCCTGCCAGCCACTTTCTTTCCAGAAATAAAAGGGACATGTCATCTAGAAAACTAATAATGTAGGAATTTTCCAAGCAATGTGAATAGGCAAGTGTATGACCACAGGAAATTCAAGCCACGTGACAGCACTTAGGTCAACAAGAGGGAGGCCACAGACACACCAGAACCATACACAGAGGTACAATCATGCAACAGGAGTGAAGGCTGGCTTCTGAAACTTTGGACTGAAAGCCTGTGCTCCAAGAAAGGTTCAGCTATGCTCAAGTCTTCACCAACAGGGATCACCTAAACGGTTCTTTAAATGTCTTTAGTCCTTCTTAGGTTGTGCCTTTTTTTTGGGCTATGTTCTCCCAGCCAGTAAAGGCCCCTATACACACACTGAAATTCCTCCCTGGCTGGTAGGATAGCTGTTTACCATCACAGTTGTATTTATAACTGGAACTACCAGCTATAAAATACCTTTAATAACACACAGCCTTGGGAATACACCTAGAAATTCCACCCCCATGCCTTTCACACTGCACGAAGGTCCTTAAGGTAAAAAAAAAAAAGCACATTTATTGGGAAATGTTTGCCCCTATTTGGTATCAAAAAAATAAGAATTTGCGAAACAGCACAGCATTACAGACAGGATGAATATGTAACACGTATGCTACCGCTGCTATCTAAATTATCGTTCTAAACAGTTTACTGTGGGTTTTGCAGCCTTCTGAAAAGCACATGCTTTCTTCAAACTTACCTTGATAAGGTGTGGGATACATCTGGCCTACGGGCTGGAGCTGAGAAGCAGATGCAGCAGTTTGGGTGTAAGCAAACGCCATTCCAGGGTACGCCTAGAGGAACAAGTCCAACAGAGTAGAATATGGTTTGGTATTTCCCCCTCGTCACACTTAAGTGATTTTCATGTTTTTGAAGCCCCAGAGCAATGGTGATATTTGGAAGGAAAGAAAACAAAACCAAACCCCACAATTATGGGGAAATCAAATTACACAACAGTCACAGTAGAGGGAGAAAACCAAGGCTGCTCTTTTCCCGAGCCTTAGATATGTGCTCAAATTACCACAGAAGTAGTCACCTTCTTCACTGAAGTTTAAGCAAGAGCACATTACCTTACATTTTGAGGGGCAGAGATCAGCAGGTGAACAGCTCACTGCAGCTCACTGGATGCGCAGTAATCGGAAGTTACGCTAACTCAGACCCAAAGCTATTCCTAGGAAAGGTGCAAACAGCACAACACAGCCTGACTGCAACTTTACTGCTCGGTAGCAGCTAAACAGCCTGAGGAACGCAACAGATGCTGGAGTACCTCACTCATATCAATTTCCTCTCTCAGGCAAGAAAAGAAAAAATTATAGTACAACCCAAGTCAAGTTTCTACAAGAATTCAGAGGACCAGGGCCAAACTTTAAAAACAATATATCCAAATCACTGTCAGATTAAAACTTCAATGACTACCTTCTATTTCAAACAGAAAAGCCCATATTTATCTTACTACTTGCCACAACTTCCTCATTTTCAATACCAGGAAAATGCAAAGTCAAAGCAATGCACCAGGGCTGGGCTTTTTGGAGGGTTTATTGGGGTTTGTTTGTGTTTTTTTTTTCTCCACACAGTGTTTGTATTCATTATCAACTGTTTTCTTCCTCTGCCTGGACCCTTTAAAGTTAACAGTGCTCCTATGCAGCACAGGCCGCTGCTTGATTCCCAAACCCTTCCGAAAATAAGGTTAAGTGAAAATAACTACAGAAACCAGAGGGTTTAGGCTTCGTAGAAGTGTTTGCACAACAGCTTTGTACTAAGTCTTCACTACTTGATATGGCAAATACATTGTGTGTTAAGCCCCCAGTTTCCTTGTCAGCAAGCAGACTGCATCACCTTGCAGCAGCGGCACCACAAGCCTTTTCAAAGGATTCTTCCTTCGCTGGATGAAGAACTATGACCCATAAACACATTCAATGCACAAATGAGCTCTCACGGAAGAACAGACCATAACCAAGAAAAACTTCAGCTATAACACTTTTGTTTTCACTTGCTGTACAAGTACTTGGAAGTTTTTAAAAGTAGATATTAAACAAAGTCTGGTTATTCTCCGCTCAACTTTAAGAAGCCATCAACAGGCAGAAAATCAGTCCTTTTTGATTAAGTTCTAAGAGGCATGTGATGGAAACCTGAGAATGCCAAAGAAGAACCACAAGAAGCAGCCTGGGACTCTCATCCTTACATGCGGGTACAGAATCCTTGCTCCCTACAACGGGGGAGACAGTAAGACTTATTGGAAAGGACAGAAGCACCAATATTCTCCTCCATTTCATTTTGGTACCTGAAAACCCTGTGCTCCTGCAGGCAGAGCTGAATGGGGCTGGATCGTTGCAGGTATTAAAGCAGCAGAAGATACCGAGGGTGTAGAACCAGATGCTTGAGGTACTGAAAGGGAAGAAAGGAAAATCAGCGTGCCATAAAGTACCTAGAAATAATTTAACTCACCCAGCGTGAAATGGCCAAAAAAGTCACTAAAGAGACAAAAATTTAACACAAGCCTGTCTGCAGTCTTGTGAAAATTAAATCCACTCAAACAAATGATAAAAGGTCAGGAAAAGAGTAATCTTTCACAGAAATCTCACTTCCAACTACATTTAGACAACCTCTTTTAATTCAAACAGAGGTGGCTCTGAAGTCTACTGACACATGATGTTACTCAGACTGACTCTAAAGACTGCTCAGCTGACCAGCAGCTGACATTACCACTCCCTCACGGGAAGACAGCTCAAGGCCACTCCAGAGCTGCCAGCCCTCCAATGCCCTTTGCTAGTATTTCCATCATTTTCAAACAAACAAAAAACTTCTGTTCACTGGGAAAGGATTTGTAACAGCTCCCTTTACAAATCACATGTCTTCGAAACCTCAGAGCTAGCCCAGCACACACAACGCAGGCATACTCCAAGGACTTCATGAATTACTTTACCTACGGAGCCTTGGATCACCAAGTGTTATGAGAAGCTATCTACCAGTTCCTATTTCAGATCCCAAAAGGAATCCTCTCCTCTATTCATACAGTCCTTGTAGGCGAAGCCTGTGAAGAAGTGGAATTTCTCTATGCCAGCCCCAGGCTCACCAGTCTGTATTACCTTGTGTGGACACCGTGGGCAGCACTGCATGAGCTGGCTGGGATGGTCTCACAGAAGATGAAGCCACTGGTTGCGCTGTCCCTCTCAGCGTATTTGGATCCTAAAGACATTTCTGCGTATTACAAGGAATGCCGAAGAACGAGCGAACAGTTCATCGGTCATCCGATTAACCCAACTGAACTGGACAGGAACAGTGGGATCCTTAAACCCTTTTGCCACAGAAACAGAGCACGCTTTTCCTGTGCAAAGGGAGAGCTATTGCTGCGGACTCCACTTTAAGGATTCACATCGTGGAAAAAGCATCAAAAAAGTCACACACATGTGACGGGTGACGTACCTCTATTTCCGAGTCACTGGAGTCAAGCTGACTGCCTGCTGTCCCGGCAAGGAAAGGCAGCATGGGCTGTCCCATTTTAGCCATCCGAGAAATTAGCTTTGCCTTTGCTACATCTGGATTCTAAAAGAAATGTTTGCAGTTACCCCTCCCTCGTCTCTCAGCTCAGGCTTTTCAGACATTACAGAGACATCTATCAGGATTAGACTCTTCTAAATCTCTGACTTAATTCTGGTTCTTTCAATTTTTCAACAACTGTGTGAAAAACTGATTTTCAAGCACACAAGACAACACTGTGGATTCATTAATCTGGATTGTTTTATAAACTCTCCTTTTGGGATGACATCGCTGTCATTACATAGAAAAATCCGTCCCTGCACAACACACAGCAACAAGAAAATGTGTTAATTAAGGAAGCTGCTTAGCAGCTTTTCCTATCCCGAGGCACACAGAAAATGTCATCTTCCCGTGTAGCTATATTGGGCCCCTCACCACAAGAAAGACATCAAAGCCCTGGAGCGTGTCCAGAGAAGGGCAACGAAACTGGTGAAGGGGCTGGAGCACAGGTCTGATGAGGAGCAGCTGAAGGAACTGGGCTTGTTTAGTCTGGAGAAGAGGAGGCTCAGGGGAGACCTTATTGCCCTCTACAACTACCTGAAAGGAAGTTGTGGCGAGCTGGGTGTCGGCCTCTTCTCACAGATAACTAGTGACAGGACAAGGGGAAATGGCTGCAAGTTGCGCCAGGGGAGGTTCAGGTTGGAGATGAGGAGAAAATTCTTCTCGGAAAGGGTGGTCGGGCATTGGAACAGGTTGCCCAGGGAGGTGGTGGAGTCACCATCCCTGAGGGTGTTTAAGGAAAGGTTAGATGTGGTACTTAGGGACGTGGTTTAGTGGGTAATAGGTGGGGGGGATGGTTGGACTAGATGATCCTTGAGGTCACTTCCAACCTTAATGATTCTATTCTATTCCATTCTATATAAACGTGCACCAAATGTCCCAATTATTCTTTTATCCATTTTAAATTTTTCCATTTATCCAAGACGACAACTAGCCTTGTGAGTACCAGATGGTCAAATTAACTCTGCATTTAAGAGCAGAACTGGGACTGAAGTTCCTCACATTCTGCTAATCCCTTCAAATCAAGGCCCTAACCTGCTGTGCGTAAGGTGAACACCTGAGAGCATCTTGCCTGCATGATGTTCGCTTTACCTCCAGCAACACTGAATGCAGAGGTGAAACCAGCCCAGCTTCCCTACTTAAGGCTTCAACTTAGTTAGGAAAAACCAGCACTTACTGCTAGCTGTTCACTGATGGAGTTTGACTTGGCCCGAACAGCTGGCTCCCTGAAAAGCCAAACAGGTTGTACATTGACATTGGAGATTAACCCAGATGAAATTCAGGATCCAACATTCTGCATTTCTAAATATTATCCAATGCACATCCCCCTAGGAAAACCATCTTCTTGTATCGTCAGCTTTTCTTTTACTTTTGGAAGATTCTTTACAACATCATCTGTAGGGTTCAGAACATCCGTATGGGCAAGTTCCATGGCTGTGGAACAGCTAATTACAGAAAGATGATTTTGCTGATTGCTGTAACGATCACATTCTGGTATGATTTTAACCAAGCCCAATAACAAACTACTTATGGCAACAAAAAGAGCACCTAAGCTTCAACTCCTCAAAAAGCATGACTGACCCATTTAGTTAATTTAAGAAACAAATGACAATGTAAAATTGGTAATTAAACAAGTCAGTCATTACCCAAGACCAACTCATGACTGTACTGCCACCCGAGATGAGAACGCTGTGGCAGCAATACTCACACAGCTTAATCGCGCCAGATCTCAGCACTGCTGTAGGGGAATGCCTTCTTTCACCCGCACCCATTTCAATCTCTTTAAATCTCAAAGTCAGCATTCAAGCAGAAAATTGCCTGCGAGTCTTGCTAGCAAGCGTTCCCCTGCCGCACCGACAGCACGCAGAGGAGCCGCGTTTGCCGAACGATGTGTTAATCCAGCACTGTGCCAGATGTTCATGAGCCCTGTCAGCTTCTAACACAGCAAGATGTTTTAAGCGCACTGCTGCTTACCCAGGCTTTGGAGGTATGCTGGACGGAGGCAATAAACCAGTGTCTGCAGAGAAGCCATCTGAGTTGGGGACCGGAGAAGGTGCAGGAGAATCCCTTGAACTAACACTCTGTCCATCCGAACCAGAGTATTCTTTTACCAACTTCACCTTAAAAAGCAGGTAACAGAAAAAAAAAAAAGATGTTTTTCTGGGTTCCCAAAAAAAGTTTTCTGCAACTTGTTTACTTTTTGTGACCACTGCTTTGTTAAACTCTTGCACTTGAAACAAAAGCATACAACTGATTCAGAACTGTTTACAAGGGCAGGGAGTGACAAGACAAGGGGGAATGGGTTTAAAATAACAGAGGGGAGATTTAGATTAGATATTTAGGAAGAAATCCTTCCCTGTGAGGGTGCTGAGGCCCTGGCAGAGGGTGCCCAGAGAAGCTGTGGCTGTCCCTGGATCCCTGGCAGTGCCCAAGGCCATGTTGGATGGGGCTTTGGGCACCCTGGGCTGGTGGGGGGTTTCCCTGCCCGTGGCAGGGAGCTGGAACTAGATGGGTTTTGAGGTCCCTTCTAACACAAACCATTCTATTCTATAATAACTGGAGAAGCTGAGTCTTTAGATCCTGTCTTAACTCACCATGATTATTTCATTTTCCCAAGTGACTCACAAATAAGACAGTGAAAAGATCCCAAGACAGTTAGAACAGACACGTTTTAGTAAAGGGCCTAGAGGGATTTTTGGGGTTTAGGGTTTTGTGTTGGGGTTTTATTGGTTTGGTTTTTTAAATTAAAGATACATATCTTCTCAAGGTATTTGTTTTATAACAGTTTCTAAGCTGTAGTTCTCATGACAACAGCAAGTTTTCACCTTGCAGACTGACGCTACCACCCAACAGCCACAAAGCAGATGTAAAATAAACATTTGGCAGGAGACACTCACCCGCCTAACTTCCACCTCAAAAACTAGAGTAGAGTCTGGAGGGACACGGCCAGCCACTCCCTGAGCCCCGTAGGCCCATGCTGGAGGAATGATGAGATACCTTCGTCCTCCTTTCTTCATCCCCATCATTCCTTCTTCCCAGCCCTTTGGTTTCCAGAGACACAACAGAAGAGAAAGCAAACAGTTTGATCAGTGACATTACAGTTTCTTTTAGTTACACTTTTTAAGACTGCTTCAGGCATCAGTTATAGAAGATTCCAGAACACATACAGAGAGATTCTTGTAAAATCCTATTAATTTTCACTCTGCAGCAGTAAACTTGTGTCTAACAAGAAGTCATAACGACCAATTATAAACTGCAACATTAACTTAAGAATAAAGATGCAGCTCCCAACATTGTTCATAATGAAATCAAACAGCTACAGCCATCTCTAGCACAAAGGCTGGACGCTTCCAGGTCTCTGTACGGTTACAGACACCTGGCTCAAGTTTGGGATATCGTCACTTAAGCAGCTATCACAGATCACACCGATACCCTGGAGAAAAGAACTGCACGCTGTGCTGCGCGCACAAATTCCACGGTCGCAGGTGGCTTGCAGGGCAGACAGCGGCGACTTCCCTCAGCATTCTGGGGAAGAACAGGACTCCGCATCCTTGAGAGATCACTTCCGAATGGCTACGGTTACATTTACAAGGTACTCACAGAAAACCATTGTAGCAAAGGAGATTTCAAAACCAGAGCAATGCAAGCTGTCAGATGGATGCTGGTATTTAACAGGATGGCTACTACACCCAGGCAAGAAAAAATAATTTAACAAGAATCTTAAAAAATAAAATAGCGCATCTTCCGTAAAGGACAACTTGTAACAGGTAACGGAAGTGACGTGAACAAAAGCATCTCCAATTCACAACCTGATTTTATGGAATAACATCAGGGAAGAATGATATTTTATGGAGTAACACCACCTAGACTGAAAAAATTATTACAGTAAAAACTCGCAGGATTTGCCTTAGAGGGTAAAACCACCTCAGGCAGTATCTTTCACTGGACCATCCTAAAACTTCTTGGGCGCTGTCTTCACCCTCCCACACCCTTCTGCCAGGTGTTCTGCTTCTGAGGCACAAAAAGCGTAGAAGATGCTGAAGTTGTTCTCAAATGGCAATCTTCCTTTAGATAGCGTTCCCTGAAACCCAGGTAATGGCTGAAGTGACTTCCAGAAAAAACCCAACCCAAAAAACCTGCAAAAATGCAAAAAAAAACCCCTAAACACCCAGCTCTTGAAAAGAGGAAGCTTCCTTTTTTACTAAACAGGACAACTTCTTTCTAACACTGCCACTGAGAAGGAGACTCTGCTATGCTGTGCAAATTAAAAAGGAAAATGTTTGAGTCACTGTTACAGAGTGTTTTCCACCAAATGACACGTGACAGAAACAGCATGTACGAATCCTGGAGATCTTCAATGATTCAAAGCTCGAGACTTCAATTATTACAATGAAAGTGCCAAAGTTCTACCTTGATGACCTTTCCAGATCCCAGCCTCAGCCGCAACAGCTTGTCTTTGTTAACGTTTGAGTCAAACACCTAGAGTTGAACAAAAACACACAGTACATGGATTTCCCAACCGTTTCAAGATTCTGAATGCTACTGTACACATTCCATAAACTCTTAAATCTCTTATGTGCCACGTCCCATTCTGCTACTTCCAAAATGAATTCTGACACGTAAGACAGAGCACAGCTAGAGCTAAAAAATGCAGAGTACAATTTCTTCAAGTGAATAATAGCTGGAGACACAGATTTTAAAACTGCTTTGATCGTGATGGTCAGGACAGGACTGGGCCAAGTACAACAGTTTTACACCAAGCAACTGTCTAGGAGTTTTGTACATTAAACTGAGACGTACGCAGTTGAACAACTCTTTCAGGAGATAAGAAGGAATCTCTGCTGCATACCATTGGTACATAGAAAAGCCTGCCAGACAGACCAACAAAACAACCACCCTAAAGATGAAAAACAGAAAGCTTTTTGCTATAGCAAAAAGATTCAACTGCAGATGGGTGCGAATGCAAACCCCTTTGCCATGAATTTCTCTAGGAGGAACACCAGTGTTTTAAAGGTAATGCTTTGAAATTTCAAAGCAATTCTTTTGCTTGTTAGCAAGCTGGTTTGGATGCAGCTGTAGAGGATGTAAAAAAAAAAAAATCACACTCTCTGAACATCTGGAGATGTGCTCTGTGTCAGACACGGCCCTTCCTATCACTTCCGCAAGCCATTTCCAGAAGAGCACAGCTACCTTCATTGTCCCTTCTCAATGTTTTCATTAATATTAATATGTGACAGTGGCTACAGAATTTAAAAGCATCTCAGTCACCTCCTCCTGACCCGTAAAGGAATCCCTTATTATTCCACAGGTAACACATATGACCTCACGGTGCCATAAGTGACTGAAAAAATACCTTTAACCCCAGCACGGACACTACACCAGATGCAGCAGGTTCCTTCCAGGCACTACCACACTCACTCAGCATTAGGAGGCAGCAGAAACACCTTTACCTGTCCAAGCCCGTTGTTCTGGAACAGCCAACCTGTGTAGGCAATCTCCAGAGAGTCTCCTCCTTCTACTCCTTGTCCTTCTCCGAGAAGGAGATCCTGGCAGAGGACCGACTCGAGCACTGGGGAGCTGTTGCATTTGGCAATGCACACCTGCAGGAGGAAAGCCTGTCAGTGCCTCTGGCCATTAAAACAGTGTTCCACACAGTTCCACTACGGCTCATTACAGACATGATGCATTTCTGACTGTACTGATGGAGCCCAGGTGATAGATGCAGTAAGAGGCATTCCAAGTCTCCCCGTGCTGACTTTTGCTGAGCTATAGAAGTAAACAGCCTCTGCTCTGCAGAACTGTTGCTCTTACAGCAACCTTGAGAACCTCGATTAGAAATGCCAGCAGAATTAGCAGGCTGCTTGCCTCAGAGGCCTGTATCTACTGAACAGAACTCAGCCAGGCTCAGCACAGATCTCAAAGCTAGACTTCAGTGAGAAAGTACAACTCTGGCTTAGAACCTTTCAGCAGTGAGGGGCTCTCAGAGATACACCTTGATTTGCCTGTTGTTCTGAACAGGGCAGCAAGCCAGACCTCGCACAGAGGGAGTAGTTACCTGCTTACTGAAATCCATCGCTGCCTTTTCTGACTCAAACATGATGGACCAGTTTTGTCTCTGATCATCATAGAACGTACTGTAATTGTTGGATTGAACCTGTGGGAAAGGAAATCAGTCCTATGTTATACATGAGAAGATGCATTTAACTGGAAAAACAAAATTGCCATCCGAAAGAAGCTTAAAGAGCGAGCTACTGAAATTAAGCAGAGGAAGAACCCTGCTGTGTTACTACCCAAGTTCAGAATGCACAAATCGGCTCTTATCTATGTGCTCCTATTGAGTTACAATAATTCTTCCACCACAAATACTTGAGCAAATATTAAGTTCGTCATAGCTTCAAAGAAGCTTGTGAAAGCTGCAGCATCTAGGTTCTGTAATATATACTGAGATTTTCAAGTGTAAGTCCTCTTTTCCTAAGTATTGAGTATATTTAGACTTCCAGAATCAATTGGAGGAGTGACTCTTTCCTCACTCCCACGTCAAATCCACGTCACCACTGCTGAGCATGTAACCCATTAATCTTTCGAAATGCACTTATAAAACTAAAGAGCAAGCTGACACCCTGGTGAGAAATTTGGACTGAAATTCTATTTCAGAGTAGAATTTCTGTCTACCAAATCAAGAAATTTTATGTCACCTGATGACAAGCTAAGAGCAGCAAATCGACAGATCAATTTTGTGTACAACCAGCAGAAAACAGAACTTCCTGAGCGATCCCTTTTAGGACTTACAATGCTCCAAATTGTTCTTACCAGCAGGAAAACGCTGAGTGTCAAATTTTTGAGAGAAAAACATTTCCTTGCTATCATTTCCTCCTGCTTGCTCAGTTGTATTCTCTCAGTCACTAAACCACCAATTATTAGCAAGAATTTTGCTTTGTTTCTCTGTGTTGTAGGACTGCAAAAATCAAAGCCATCTCCTCTGTGATCGAGAGGTAATAATACACCTAACAGCATACCTCCTACAGAGCACGAACGCGCATTACGAAACCTACTGCCGGAGCGCTCTGCACAAGGCAGATGTAACAGCCTCTTGCGCAACGCGTGTTAGGAGGAGCAGAACAAGGCTCCCAGCCACCGTGGCAACTCTTGCTGGCTCAGTTAGATGTCTGACCTCAAAAGTTATGATCTAAGACTCAAGAAAGCATTTCAGAGTCAATTCCTGCTCGCTGTGAACAATCCAGATCACTGGAAGCTTTCTCATCCGGTCTTACCGTGAGTACGAAGCCTGGATGGATCCTCGCAGTTGTGATCTGTTGCTGCTGACTGATGTAAAGGAGGATCCTGTACTGGATTCCACAAGGAATTGGGCAGGGAAGAAGAAAAACAAACGGCAGAAACTCAAAACATCTTCAATTCTAACGTGCTTTGTCAAATTCTGAGCCTAAGGTTACAGCATTTATCTGTCAAATACACCTTGCAGCAGCATTTTTCACGGCAAAAATACTTAACACGATTTTGTAACCTACTAAAAACCCTCAAAAATATGCAAGTCTTATTTAGCTACAGGAATCAAGCAATTCCAACTAACTTTTGCAACAAGCAAGATGCTTTTGCTAACGCTAAGTTTTTCACAGTTACTACGTAAAAAGACGGCGCGCTAACCCTTCCACACAGGGAACTCGCAGTACATGGCATACAGGCACAAAACAACGTAAAAGACCGAGTTGGAGGGAGCGTTCCAAGCATTAACAACACAGATATAACATTACAGAGACATATTTGGCTCTACTAGAGATGCTCTAATAAGGAGAAGTGCTTTCTTTTATGCACCTGTGGGAACTGCTCCTCCACACAGCCAGGTGGGGACCGGGGAGAATCTGCTGTTCCCAGCTGCGCGGGCTGCGACACTACCAAGGCAGCCTGAGAAAGCTGCGGTAGCTTCCTTCCACCAGCCCTGTCCCTCCCAGCTCCCCCACAAATGCTGCACCTGAACGCTTCTCACATCAGTGACTCGGGAACTAGTTTACCAAACTGCTGTTCTATTTTTGCTCTTGCCAAAGCAGAAGCAACTCAGTGAGACAACGTGAATTAGGACGTGGGGGCTACAAAACACCAACATCAAGGACAGATCACAGCATTCAAAGCATCTTTGAAACACCTTGATCTACGGGGCAGCCCAGGGCTGTGTTCTTAGAGAAGAGCTCAGGGAGCAGAGATATTTGCAATACCAAAGTAACAAAACTTTAGCAAAGCATCTCTGTAGTACTGGACAAATTTTGCTCTATATTGATTTCCACATGTGCAGATTTGAGATCCAGTTGTCAAAGATGTTCTGAATAAATACCACAATCGCTTCCAGAAACATAAGAAAAGGTGCAGTGCCTGAAGCACTACAACTTGTGCCTGAAATATTTTGCAAGAGATCTTAGGGACCCACGGACTGCAGAAAAGACAGATGTCACCACGGTAAATGGCTGAGCCATACAAAAACCCAGGAAAGCGTAAGCAAGAGTGGAACTAAGACCTCTAAGATCAAAAGCAGCGAGCTCAGAGAAACACTGTCTCATACCAGCACACTCTCAGCACGAAAACATTGAATTAGCGAAGAGTTTCTCACCTCTTTTGTAGCATGGTTCCCCACTACGGCTGCTCCATACTTGCCCTGCTTCAGGTACTGCCCATTTGTGCTGGAAGACAAGTGAGACACTCAGCTGCAGAACCGTCCCTGCCTCACATTTCTCTCTACTGTCGCTGAGTTTGTCTTCTCCAGAGTTCATGTCCCTCTGCTCACGCCCACAGTGTCTGGCAGCCTTTCTTTGCTTAAAGCCATTACTACTTCCCTGCTTGCCCACAGATCACAGGAGCATACATTATGGACTTTGAGTTGAAAACTCCTCTTTTCACAGTTCCAGGGCAATCTAGTTTTTACACGATGGCGGTGTCAAACAGACAGAGAATTTCACTGCTGTCACTCTGTGTTCATGCCTCAGTTCTCCACAAGGAAACATAAGCATCTGAGGGAGGTGCCCAGAAAAGCACAAGCATCAGGCCAGCACCCCTGGATGCAGTTCCCTTAACGGGAACTTGCTATTTAATTGACAACTGTGTAACCCTGAACTGCAGCACAACCGAAACTTCTTTTGAGCAGAAGCTTGCCCTGACTTGTAGCGTTTGTACCTCACAGACAGTGTGTATAAACAACAGTGTCCTCCCACTCATCCAAAAACTTCTTCCCTTTACAATTAGTTTTTAAGCTCCCAGTGACACAGACTCAAAAGGTCCTGCTGGAAACCCCTGCTGCACTTACTATCGATACGCATGAACTGCGGTGGCCACGAACACCGATGGGGCTCCTGACGCTGCTGGGGCTGCAGGAGCCTTCTGGGCAGCCGGACCTGCTGCGGAACCAAAACCAGGAACACCCGTCAGCGATACAGAGCTGTCACGCGGGCTGGCCAGCAACAATGCCACGCTGCCTTCCCTCCCCCAAGGAGAAGGGACTCCAGAAGAAGATTAAAGAGAGAGTGATGTTCCAAAGCTGCTAGACTAACCAGGTGTACTAGAGGATAATATCATCCAAGAAAACAAAGTGAATTATTTGCACTGCTGCTCTTCACAAAGGCCCTTGTTCTCCCGGCAAGACACACGCTGCAGAGTTCCCTCCCCATGCTCAGGGCCAGTTACTTACCAGTTGCCGTTTGACCCTTCTTCGGCTGCTTTGGGGCAGTGTACTGGAAAAATTCATTTCCGTGGCTTGAGACTGTTTGATCCAGACCAAAGAGAGAGGCCAATCTGGCGCTGGAAAGAGAAATAAACTATTTTACCTTATTTAACAGGGGTTTTATACATAACAAATATCATTAATTATACGAAATATAAAGTGTTTACCATCGCTTCGGAAATAATAAAAAAAAAAAAAGAAAAAAAGATGCACGTTAAGCAGCCCTGTCCTAATTAGCCATTTAAATTTGAATAAGCAGAACTTTCAGATGAAGAGCCTGGGGTAAGTGGCACAACCGCGTTTCATTTCCTCAAAAGCTACTGCAAGGAAAAATAAGGACGGAAATAACACCCAAAAAGAAGTTACATTACAGCAGTAACTAGGCCCGCCCTCACGTGAAATAGTTGTTACCATACTGAAAAAACTGTGCGCCAACAGAGAAGCCACCATTCAAGCCCAGAGTTTGTCTGCATGAAGTGTCCAGGAAACTCATCCTGGCACGAAGCTCTGACGCGGGCGCGCAGCGCTGCAGGCGGGCAGTTCCGACGGTAGTTTTCCCGCTGCAAGCCCCGCTAAGCTCACCGGCCCCCGGCATCGCAGGACAAGCAAGCAACCCACCCTACGAAGCGGGACCCGCAGAGCTGGCACGGCTGCCAGCGGACCCGCAGCACTTTCCGTGCGATACTTACAATAAAATATTTGCTAAGAGGGAAGATTATCTAGAAGCCCGGCCGACCAGCAGCTCCTTGGGGGGGGAGCTGAAGCCGCAGCTGCCGAGGAACCTCCAAGCGGCACCAAGCTCCCCAGGGAAAGGCAAACTCGCCCGTTAGAGAAGACAACGGCGGAGGCCCCCGCAGCAGCCGTGCCCGCCTCACCCCCCGGGCAGCGCCGACCGCTCGCCGGCCCCTCTGCCACAAGCCCCGGTCCCTCCGGAGGGGCTCAGGGAGAAAGCCCTGCCCGGATCCCCAGGCAGGCGGAGCCCCCCTCCCCCCGTCCCCGGCCTCCCGGGCACACTGAGGGGGCCGCACCGGGTTCCCCCTCCGCCCCCACCGAAACGGAGCGGGGGGGGGGGCGGGAGGGGCACGACGGACAGACCGGAGATAAATCCAGTCCCGGGAGGGCAGCTCCCCGCCNGCTCCCCGCCTCAGGTCGGACCCCAGCGGGTGGTGTTCGCCGACCGGAGAGGGCCCGGCGGGGCGGCCAGGCCTGCAGCGGGGAGAGCTCCGCAGGCCGCAGGCCCGCCTACCGCTCACCGGTCCGGGCAGGAGCGAGGCCCATACCCGGATTTCACCAGGACCGCTGCCCCGCGGCCTTCCCGGGCCCACCGCTCCCTCAGGGAGGGAAGGGGTGAGCGCTCCCCCGCTGGCGGGGGACAAGAAATCCGCGTCGTCCTCCTCCGCCGCCGCCACCCCGAACATGATCACCGACGGCAGTCGGGT
>VWZZ01000513.1:474862-502522 GCA_013399095.1 Psophia crepitans
GGCGCCCTTGGACAAGGGCGCCCGGGGATCGGCGGCCCCGGGTCCTCTCAGGTAGCGATGGATTCTCGGCCTTTCAGCAGCGGGGGGCTCCTCCGGTGCCTGAGGAGGGCGAGGTGACCCCAGGCCTACCCGCGGCCTAGGCGAACCGAGGGTCGCGGCCTCCTCTGGGGCCTTTCGGGGGAGGAGGGGGGGGCGCTGCCTGAGGAGCACCACCGAAAGCACCACCGCCCCGGAACGGGTTTACCGGGGGGGTGGAGCAGGTCCCGGTAGAGACGTGGCAAGGTGACAGCTGGGTGGCCTGAGGCATTGCTGTGGGTGCACCCCGCTGTTCTGCCCCAAAAAACGAGGGGTGTCGGTGATGGGGCTGTGTCCAGGGGATGGTTTGGCTTTGCCAAAGGGTTATATCGATCTGCTGGTGTGGTTTGGCAGCAGGAATTAGGAATTCCCCCTAAGTTACCAAGTTACCCCCTAAGTTACCCCCTGAGGATTAAAAGGGTGACAACTGCTGTGTAATACGTTTCCTTCTTAGCACCAAAATAGTTTTCTGGTTTTAAAAACACCTGAGCTGGCCCTCCTTAAGCAATTTTCTACCTTTGCCATGTAGCTTGAGAAACGTGCCTTTCTTGTTTGGTTTTTTCTTCCCTCTCGAAAAGCTGGTATCTCTAGGTGCTTTGTGAGACAAACTGCCTTAAATTCAGCCCTTTAGAAGCGGATGATACTGAAATGCGGCAAAACTGAATGCCAAGGAGAGCAAAACGGCAGTAAGAGTTGAATAATTTCCTGGCTTTGGATATTTTCTGGCACTGATCAGAAATCTGTAGTCGTAGTTACTTTTAGGATGTTTGAGCCTGAGCGTGAGGTTGTTGGTCTATTGTAGTGCTGCATTTTGGGGGTTTTATTGCTGTGAGAATGCAGCAGGATTGGGGGATCGGTGATGTCGCTTCTAAAGGGAAAAGACGAGGGGGAGTATTAAGTAGCTTTTTTATTGCAGAAGGTGTGATTATTTTAGAATGAAACCCGCAAAGGGTCAAAAGCCTCGTTTCTGTTAAAAAAACCCCAAACGTATGCATGCACATGATAGTTATACAATAATTTGATGTGAATTCCTAACGGGAGCAGATTGTTCCTGTCTTGTTAGGGCAGGTGGACATGAACTTCAAATAGGAGCTGTGGTTCCTGCGTTCCTTAGATGAAGAGATAGTTTGTTGCTTTGCCTCCTTCCACATTTCTGTCAAATTAGCACTCAAGATATATTTTTTAAACAGTGAAGACCTATGTGGCTAAGTCCTGCGTTGCACTTGAATTTAGGGGTTTTGTTTTTTTAGGTTTTAGGACTGTACCCAACTGTTTCTAAGCTGATGTGCTTTCCCACACCAGGATTCAACGCTGACGAGCCTTAACGTCAGCAAAGTGGGGAGGTAGCTGGTAAGAGTACGTACTGTAGTGCTACCGCAAGCGTCACATCTAACTCCTGTCTCAGCCACTTCACTTCTGCTTTTTTTTAATTTAAGCTTTGTTCATAGCCCAGGTCTGGATTTGAGTTTGCAGTGGGCTTGTGGGTCCACTTGAGTTCAGTCAGAGACCAATTTTTTTCCTGGTTGTGCTCAAATTCCAAGCTTCAGAATGCTCAATAGTATGGTGTTTTGTGCAGAGGTGGATTGAAGTCTCTTCACAAGTATTTATTAAATTTACTTTCAATCCGTTTGATCTTAATTTACCTCTGCCTAAGCCTGAGGTAAATAAAGCTTTTGCAGTATTTTTCATGAGTAACAATATGTAATCTTACAGGATAAGTTAGCGGTCAGTTTAATGGTCCCAATTCATATAATTTATGATGTAATACTTCCTGGGGCTTTAATCAAGCTTTGGGTTGTGCATTACTTTTTTCTTGTCCTTTATTGAAAAAGGGGGCACTGGAAATGATGTGTCATTTAAACACCTCTTGGCTTCATAACAGTGTGGCTGGTGAAGCTGTCACTGCCTTGCTGCACAGTGCAACATTGAAGTGGTGCTTTTTGCTATGAACACAACAGTTTTTTGCAGTAAGCAGGTTTTTTTCTTCACTCCCTCCCCTCCACCAAAAAAAAAAAAAAGAGGATTAAAAAGACTAAAACTTGCAGGAGTTGCAGACTCCCACACAGCTTTGTCCTGGGAACCAAGAAATTTTCTGTGTCTGTTTTCTACTGAGATTTTGATGCTTGTTGGAACTTAGAGAATTATTTTAATTTTGTATCAGATTTCTAATCTAGAGCAGCTTTTTTAACTAGGCTGAGAATTAGAATAATTTCTTCCATAAAGAGGAGGAGTTAAATAAGCTTTCTGAGTCATTTTTGCATGTTTGCTTTTTTGTTGTAAAGGTACAGTCCCTGCCACTTACTTTGACTTGCAGTGGTGCAAAGCCAGGAAGGTTTGTGCTGGTTTTTTGTTTGTTTTCGGAAAAGAGGTTTGGGAGGATTCTTCTCTCTCTCATCCCTTTGCAGTGTAACTTCAAGTTTTGGATTAGTGAGACACTGTATCCCCAAACAAAAGCTTAATGCTTGAGGAGGGAAGGCGTTGAGAATACTGATCTTCAACAGTCTTCTCGTACAAATAGATGAGAAGCTCTACTGTATTCACACGTGAGTTTGGAGTCAGGGCCCTAAGGAGCTTCCTTTCAGCTGTCTTGTTTTCTAATCTGACATTAGGTCAGAGAGAAGACAGAACGTTTTGTTCTTTGAACTAAAATGTAGTATTTTCTCCTTTCCTTTTTGGTTTTTGTATTTGCTATAAAGACCCCTCTCCCCAGCAGGAAAATGTCGTGCCTCTGCAGACCTGCCTTCTCCATACTTGGCTGAAGGTCACCATGAAAGTTAGCAGTAATCTGCATCAGAATTTTGCGGAGGTGAGCTGAAGCAGACTGCCAGTGTGAACTTCTCCAAAAGTCTGCCAGGAAATCACTGGGAGTCTTGGCAATTTTTTCTTAGGGAAGAATGAAAAAGACTCAGTCTGGTTTATGTTGCTTTTATCTGGGAAATCCAGTCTTGGTTAATCTACTCCATTGCCTTTTCTTTCAATCTAATTTTCTGGAAATGTTCCCAATCAAGTCCCAGGGGACTTGAGACCAATGATTTTTTCATTAACTTTTTTTTCAGCTGAAAGCTGGAATCTGCTAATGCAGAGAATAATGGGACTAGTTATTGTAAACAAATTAACCTCGTGTTTTTCTTCACTACAAATTAGCTTTGTAAAACCTTTCATTTGTTGGCCTTGGAGATAGACTTTTCCAGTTTAGAACCCAATTTAGAAGCAGGAGGCTGTGATGAAATACCACTTTTTTGTCTTTCCTTCTCTGTTTCCACAGTCTTCGAGGTCATCTTCCCAACATAGGCTTCACAACATGTCATTTTTTTTCCCTCTATTTCACCTGTTCATATCTGCAAGGGCCCTTTTGATTTCCAGTGGCACTTGAGCACCTGTGATTGCTAGCGAGGACAGTGGCTTGCGGGGAAGATATTTTCTTTTGCTCTTTTACTCTGCAAGTGTGTAATATTACAAAATCCCACAGCTGTTCTTGTACTACAGATGTGAATGTCATTTATAATCTGTTTCAATAGTTGTACATGCATATAACCCATTCACTCTAATGTTCATCTAAATCAATGTAGCAGACCATGGTAGCTCTAGATTACGGGCCAAAATGTTGTAAGTGATTGAGCATCTTCTGTTCTCACTGGACACTGAGCACATCCTGATACCAAGCCTGAGAAGCTGGGAGAAAACTAGGAAAAGAATACGTGAAACTAGCAACGAGTGCACCCAGTTCTCTCCTGAGACTTTGTGAGTGCTACTTCACTTTAACAAAGCCTTCTTTTCGCACACATACTCATTAGTTATCAAGGATTCAAATCTCATTCCTCTGATGAAGGTGCGTGGACGTGGAATATGAGCTTTGTCTGCTTAGCTGATCTTTTGGCTAACCAGAATAAGAGAAAGCTCAACAGTTGGCTTGTTGTTTTTTTTTTCTTTTTTTAGACACTTAATGCATCTCTTCTTGGGGGAAGGAGTGTGTATGGTAAATACACTTCCAGGCTCTTTCTCACATTACAGATAATTTAACTGGACTTGGATCTGTAGGATGAAAAAGCCATTTCAGGCCATCTCCACGATGCAGTGCACTTCTGAGCTTCCAAGCTAATGCTTGTTAGCCAGCCGGCTAGCCTGCTACTTTATGAGCTCAGAAACGCAGCGATTTGAAAGGTATATGGCTTCCACCTCCTGGTGGAGATGCTCGTCCCTGCGACCCAGCCTGCTCCTTGTCTGATTGCTTTCAAATGGTGAACGGACTCTGGGAAAATCGGGGCAGCTCTGCACTGTCCCGGTGCGGGCTGAGTGCCTGCCTCAGTGCGCCGCGCAGCTCAGCAGCTCCCTGCAGCTCCTGGCTGGGTTCCTCCATACTGTGTCTGGATGGAGGCTGCACTGAGAGCCAGGGATTAATCAGATTAATCAGTTACTGCCTCAGTTAACTTTTCCTGCTCTGAAAGGCGTTGTGCTAAAGAGACTTGACAACGTGTTGTCACAGCTTGACTGCATTTTCAAGCTTGCATCCTTTACTTGGGAAAGAAAAACACTGACAAACGTGGAGCAGACACAAAGCCAGTGCTCCCAGCAGGCAGGCGATCCCAGTTCATTCTCCTCCAGCCCTTGGGGAGTGTCTGGCTGCTGTCAGTGTAGTGCTCTGTGGGGGGGCGGTGAGATACCGTGCGCATTTCCGATACGGTAAGTCAGCCCTTGTACATCAAAGTGACAAGGGAAGTAGAAGCACAGGCTCCTGAGGAACACACCCAGCCTTGGAATACTGTGGAAGTGAAATGCAACCCACAGTGTTGGTCTGGTTTTCTCGGTTGCCTCTTTTATGGTCCCATTGTTTTCTGACCTCCAGGTCTAATGGATTTGACAAGAAACTCGAGTCATGATTTCTAGGTTCTCTGCCAGGAGAGTTTTATATACAAGTCAAGTTACCTTTGGCTTTGGTACCCCTCATTAACTTGGGATAAGATATTATCTCACAAGGACGTACTGAACCTTAATGTTTAAGGTGGTGTCAGGTGAGAGGAGAATGTTACAGGTACTGTCAAATCAAAGGCTAAAGAATTTAAAAGAAAGATAGGACTTTTACAGCTGCCCTCATGTTCCTGCTGCGGGTTTAGTTGTAAAGCTTCTTTTGTGCTGCCCTCTTCATACAGCGCATAAACACAGAGTAGTGTCCTTGGCTATAACATGTCCTGCAATATGGTTAGTAAAGCCTAATACGCTTTATTCTGTCTGGTTTGCTTCTTTGTTAAGGCATAGTAGTTTAAAAACCTTTTGGCAGTAGCATGACTTCCCTTAATTTGCTGAATTCCTTAAGTAAAACCCTTCAGTACATCCTGATCGCAGAACCATGTGCACTGCTTGCCAGCTGATCGCGTTTTGTGCAACTCTTGCTTGTGATCTTGCTTGAAACCACTGTCCCTACAATAAGGACATTTGTATTGCAGAGCACACTACAGCTACACTTATACTTCTTGCTATCCTTTTTCTTCTTTGTCACATTTTTTCCTTCTGTAGTAATTGCTGGCGCCAGCTTTCCAGTCAGAGAGGTCAGGGAGCCAGCCACCCTGACAGGATTTCTCTTGTACACATTGTTGAAGAATTTCTGCACAATTTACGATATATCTGCCTGCTTATTTTTTACCACTCCCCAAGCTCCTAAAACCTGGCCTACAGCTTTGAGAACATCGCCGTTCTTCATTGTGGGGTAGATACTAAAGGAAACGAAGCTTGCTTTGTTACAATACCCAAAAGGAAGCAAAACACTAATTTCTCTGACAGAGAAATGAATATTTGAAATGTGATTTACATAATGTCTTTGAAAGTCATCTCTGCAACACATTTAATCTGTATGAGAAGGTCAGAGAGTTCTAAAATCCCTTTGCATTTTTGCAAAGATCTTCTGAGGAAGAGTCAGGAGTTACTTTTGCTGTTAGATGGATCTTTATATGAGCATCCCAGTCCTTGGTCTGGTGCTAACGTGATCGGCTTTTGCCTTCAGTGGGCTGCATAGTCTGAGCAGTAAATATTTGTCTTGAGTCATACGAAATCTTTGGCTGTAACAATAGAGATTGTCAATATTTTGTAAGGGATGGTTTCACCCAGGGTAGGATGGAGCAGAAATCCCTGCTGCTTCAGCCCTTAGCCCTGTCTTGCATAGCTAGGAGAAGCTGAATGTAAGTATTTCCTGCTGACCATACTGCAAGTTAAAGGGTCAGGTTTGAAGTAGGCTGGGCAGTAAATAGGTCTAAAGCAAAGGAAAAGTGATCATAGCTAAATCCAAGCAGTAGTTAATGATTAGCCTTTGATATAGATAATGATATGCGTTCTGCTTGTCAGCATTATCTGGAAGTTTTGAAACTTTGATCTGTCTCAGACTTGCAGCGTGTTTGGAGAAGACTGCTCTCCTGGAGGCAGTAGATGAAAAACCTGTCTCTGGAATAGTAAGTACTCAGCTTTTTGTAGTTCTGAATCATTTCTGCTTTGGATTAACAGCTCTGTGGCAGGCCAAGGGTTTGAAAGCTAGATGAAAAAGGCGGTGTATGAAGCTTTTTCTCAGAGTGGTTTATTGTCACTCATAACTGAAATAAAGGAAAAATTGTTGGTCGCTATTTGTTCTAGCTTTTCATGCCCTAGAGGTAGTCCTGTCAGAAGACTGACATGAGGCCAAGGCTCTTCCAAAGGCAAGTTCCTTCCCAGAGAATTCTAGATTCAGTCGCCCTTTCCCTCTTCTTGATATCGCAGGAGTTCTTCTACCTCGCTGAGCTGACAAAGAGCGAAGGTGGGGTTGTATTTTTGCATTTCCAAAAGTGAAAATGTAGAGGTGCTCTGTTCCATGGACTAGGGCTATGAATTTGTTCTCTGAACTATTTGCAAGTGTTTGCATTACTACCTGGAAGCTATTTATATGTCACATGTTCCATCCTCTTGCTGTTATCCGCGATCACAGAGCAAGAGTAGGAACGTGCCTCTGGTGATGTATGTTTTGGTCCTAACCATCTGCCAAAACAGAGATCGACTTTCTGGGCTTAATTGAAAACACAGTGGAATGGATTTTGCTGATGATGACCTATGTTCTACCTTGCATTTACTCAGAAATGGCTTCAGGCTTCTCAAAACAACGGGTGTTTTGAACAATTGAGGCCCAAAAGAATTTGGGTTTTGGCTGTGGTAGAACAAGCTTTTGTTTTGAGGGAGTCATAGATGGTGATGCAAAGTGAAATGAACACACATGCATTTCCCTCCTGCAAGCAGGGGAAACATAAGTATTTTTCTAAAAGTCAGTGCTGCGAATGATTAGGTCTTCCATGAAAAGCCTACATTTAAAAGGTGACCCTGACATGCCAGGACAGGAGTTGGAAGTCCCAGCATATTCCCTTAGGAGCTGACGTCAGCAACGCGTGGCTATTGCGGCATGTCTGGCACGGGCTGGAACGTGACAGCTCCAGGGAAGGTGAGTGGTTGAGTGGCCACCTTAAAATGTTGCGTCTGCACATGGACATGCATCTAAGGAGTAACTGTAGACAAACAACTATTTAAATATGAAAAGAAAGGAGTGGAATGTGCTCCTGGGGTTGTTGAAAGGAAGCTTTCACATGTGGTAGAAGCTAATGCGCAGTGAAGATGGTTCCCTGTGATGAGTGTGTGGCAGTATTGGAGACAGAAAAACATGTATGAGTTGCTGAGACCTGTAGCTCTCCTGTCATATGTGCGGGATGGATTCCTAAAACTGAATTAACAAGGAGTTCTGGAGGATGGTTTTCTTCTTGTCCAGATTCTCAAAACATACCTGAAAACTAGTGCAGAACTTGTAGAAATGTTGCCTTTTCCGGACTATGTCCGGTTTTAATGTTGAAAAACCGATACAGGGGAAACCGAGCTTGTTCTCCGCCTGTGCGGGTTCCTGTCGGTGGCTAGGCTGCTGTCTGCTGATCTGTTAACTTAAAACTGTCTCTGTTACCCCTGCACTGCAGTGCCTTAGGCATTGCCCGAGCTCGCTGGAGGGATTTCTCTGTAAAAGGATTTGCAGGATGTCATGTTCCAGAACAGGAGCTTTTTAGTTTGGCTACAGGATCTGGGTCCGTAAGTGAGGGCCTTGCCCTTCAGAGCATGCAGCAGCTCCTCATCATCTCTGCAAGAACTGATAAGTCCTTGAGGTGTACAGGTTATCAAACTACACGTGCGGTCGCAATGCTCATGAGGTCATAGGGTGCTGACCAGGCAACCTGCTCCAGCTGAGCCTGCTTGAGCAGGACAAGTTGGGCTAGATGATCTCAGGAGTTCTCCTAAACCTCAGTGGTTCTGTGACAGAAAATCTTAACCGCAGCTCCTCCTGTGGTGGTGGCTTTCAGAACAAGGGCAAGTAGGGTAAGATCTGGGAATCTGTGAGTGTTCTGAGCCATCTGTGTTGATGGACTTTGGGCTCCGTTTTACGAGGCCTGCAAGAAACCAATGCCATCCATTTTATTACCCTCAGCATTAGTTTTATCTACACGGAACACAGGTATTTATGATGTTGCTAGATAGCACCTGTAGTCTTGCACCTGTATTAAAGGCCAGGTAATGCACTTTTAGGGCACATTGAGTCACATTGCATGTTTGCAGCCAAGGAAGCTCTTGCTTGGTTGGAATGCACCCACTGACTCCTAGTTTCATTTTGTGTCCCCTGGGATTATTTTATAATCTTACAGGGCTTAAAGGTAGAGGGCACCAGTTTAAATAAAGATGGTCAGAGCTCTTTATACTGTTTAGCCTGGTGTCTGTTCTTCCCACTTCGGCAAACCATGTAGCAATGGTTTTATCAGATACTAACTTGTAGGTAGTACCTTGCATCCCGACTTACCTGGCATTCCTTATAGATGGAATGCTTCAGCACATGGCCACCGAATGGTCACAAACAGTAATACAGCTCCTTACCCTCTGGACGGAGACACCCTCTTTGTATGAGACAGGCTGGGTCCTTTTCATGCATACCGATGGTGCGGGTGGCGTGAACCGGTAGGAATCTGGATGCTGAATTAGTGAGCACGATGAAGAATCGTGTACACAAAGCGTTTGTTTTTTTTTATTTTAGGATTTTAAGTTTCCCTTCATTTAAAAAAAAAGTATCTGTTGTAGGTAGAAAAAGATATGCTAGAAGCTGTTCTTGATTAGGATATATAAAATAGGAAGAGAGATTCTTCCCTAAGGTTGGGTTTTCTAATGAAGCAGTAATTGTCTAATCTTGCAGGATATGTATCTTGCAAGATAGGGTTCCAAATACTAATTTTATTTAGATTAAAAAGTTTTTGAAGAGTATAGCAAGGCTCAGGACTCTGTCCCAGTGTTCCTCAGCATACAGTGAGGTGGCAGGATGTTTCCTGCTCTCTGGCCGTATGGATTGCATCTCCCTGGTCACTGTTCCTGTGCTTGGTTGTGTAACATCTCTGCAGAAATTGCCTCCGAGGATAAGGAAGTATCTATTTGTTCAAGAAGTTATGTAATCTTGGAAAATACGGGTCATGTGGCACTGATTTTTTGTCTCCTCTTCCCTGCTGCTGTCCCGGTTCTCTCTGTCGGTAAGAAGGAGGGTTAGGCAGCTTTCTTCAGCTGACAAGTGAGGGCCAAGCGGTTTTTAGTGAGAAGGTTTTTGGGTGATCTCTGGCCGAACGTTGTGGGGGTAGGCAGGCTGCGCCCAGCTGTTCTGGCATCCCATCACGGCCTGCTAAGGCGCTGGGATTTAAGCCATTCTGCCTTATCTCTGCTTCAACACAGCACGGCCCCTGGAGGGGGGGAAGGGGAGGCCTTCAGGTTTCTCCTCCCTGGATGCTGAATACTGGGTATTTTGTGACATGGGTATGCATTACTGCCTTACTGTCTCATACCTTGGATGATCTGAAGAAGGGAGATGAAGCCATGATAAAGTGGCCTGCCAGACTGCGGTCCTGGGATAATTGCCTCAGAAGTCTTTGACATGCACGGGGAGTGCTGAAGTTCTTCTCTGGATGCCTCCTGGGAATTGCCTTTGATGGAAACTTGTTAGTACTAGCTCTGAATTCATGCTGGCGTTGGCTATAAGGAATTTTGGTGTCTGACGTGCTTCTGTAGGAGTCCTTTAGCCTGGATGTTTTATAAAGAAATTGTAGCATAGCATCCACTGTCAGTTTTGGCATCTCTAATGCCCTGCTTTTCTCTCCAGGTAAGTGCTTGAGTCAGCTTTTGTGTGGCATCCTCTCTGCTTTGGGGGCTGTGGGACTGGCCTTCGCTCCTCAAGTCTTGCGTGTGCTGAGGTGCCTTGATTCTGCTGCTCTCCAGAGACTTCTGTGCGCTTGGGTGTCAGAAAAGGGGGACGGCTGCCTCATCTAGCTAGACAGAAAGGAGAACAATAAACAGTGTGGTGCACAGGCTACTGGTGGAAGAAACAGAGAAGTGAAAACAGGGAGGAGGGAAATACTACATGTGCAGAACGGCAGAAATTGTGCTCATGATGGGCTTGAGCATGGCAAGTTGCTTCTGAGTGCGCAACTCACAGGCCTGCTGCAGAAGAGATGTGCTCTGGCTTTGGCACCCCATACGACACTTGCATGTCCTTGTTTTCTGTGCCGAGGGAGAAGAGCTGGCTGGAGGTAGGTGCGATTGGAGCTGAAGCAGTAACATGAAAAAAGGGAAAGTTTTGCGACTCTCAGAGATGAACAGACAAAGCTTGAACTACTGAAGAGGTCCTAATCGCCTTTTAGTTGGTACCACCTTTGTCACTGTTCGAGTTCACTGTCTGCTGACGTATCGTCTCACCTTTCTGCATACTGACTCTAATGTTCACTGGCGTTTGTTAGCAGTAAAAAAACCAACTTGCAGTTGACATGTCTGTTCCTGGCGTGCTGCTTCTAGTCAGTGGGTGCGCGGGTCTGGGCCGAGCGAGCTGTGTTTTGTTCCCCAAACTGCACTTCTGATTTGCTCAGCTTGTAATAGTCCCTCTAGCTGGGGTTGTCAAAGATGTCCAAGGTGGAACATGCTCATATCCTTTGAAAGTGTCCCACTGGGGACTTCAGGTTCATTTGGACTTGCTCAGGTTAAAAATACTCGTGTCTTATTGGGATGGTCGCAGGTTATTGCTGGTGTAGTAGAATACTTCAGTTGACATAATTTCTGACATCTGTTTCTCCAGAACTTGTTTGCTGTGTCCTGCCTGGCTGTCCTTTGTGTGAATAAGAGCCATGCATGCACAGTTCACCAACTGTCCTCAGCCTCGTGACAGCTTCCAGCATCTGTCCGTCACCCGAAAATATCTCCCTTGGGCCACGCTTCTGTGACAGATGTGTGCTCGGCAGTGTCTGCAAAACAGACGAGCACTGGGCTGCATTTTGCAAGCCTGTACCCTGGGGTGTTCACAGGAGCTGCCAGATCCAATTCCAGCATCATTCCTAGTATTGTGCTTTTCCTACCGTTTTGTGTTGGTCAGGGCAAAGACTGTGTTGTATTTGCAGCGGTGTGAAAGTGATCTAGTCAGATGTACCACTGCTGTATTCTGAGCCCAAAAGCCTGTTGTGCGCCTTCAGAAACATTTTCACTTTTAGCGCTGTATAGGGGACAGTAAGAAGCAGCTTGTTGCTGCTGTGCTGGAGAGATGGTGCTGCTGTCTCATGTCCTGCCAGGAGGGGGGCAGCCTGGAGAGTAACCCCAAGATTTGGCCCAACAGTTGGAGGCATGGATCGCTAAGATTGCAGTTCTTTAAAAGGAAAATTTAATGGTCACCTGTCTATGTGGGAATGTGTCCAGAATTCCCTTGTAGATAAGGGGAGTTTCTACTGATTCCTGTGCTGATACAGCCCACATGCACTGCTGACCTAGATTTTGTGAGAAAAAGAGACAAATCAAGGAATGACGGCATTGGTTCTGTCAGCCCTTGCTAAAGGTCCATGTGGTCGCTGAGGAAGTAATCTCACTACCCTACTGAGGCAAGGACTGAGAGGTGCCAGCACAAGCGGAGGAGTCGTCATCGCTTGATGGAGTTTGGGACCCTTTGTGAGAGAGGAGAGGATCACTGTTGGATGTCAGTGCAGGGCTTTGTGTGCGTTCCAGGTGCTTGAACTTGGGTGTAAGTATCAGACTTCTCTAGCAGAAATGAGGTTACAGCCAGGAAAACATTGGCAAGGACTCCTCAGATTTGCCATGCTTCTCAGGAGCGTCCTTCATTTACTGCTTTTCCATCTCCTGTAGTTTTGGTATGGCTGGGCTAAAAGCTTGTCCAGAGAAGAGTCTGTCTGCTGCTCAGCCTACCTAACTCACCATTATTTTCTCCATCTGTACACATCTCTTCCCAGCATTTCTCAGCCTTTGCTCCGATGTTACCAGTCCTGCAGTCTTAGGTTTTCTGCTCACAGGATTGTCTTCTGCTGCCTTTCACTTGTTAGTAATGACATGGGCTGGCATGATGCTCCGTTTCATGAAGTTCAGTGCATTGTCCTGTAAAGAACAGTCTGTCCTTAGTTATTTTTTTTTCTTGTTCAAAGATTTAGAGATTTCCTGAGGAGTCTGCAGAAGCTGGAAGATTAGGAATGACCTTCCCCTTCTAGGGAAGCAGATCAAGCAGGGTCTCTAACAGAAGGTAACCAGACGAGTTTGCTATGAAAATAAACTGCATCAAAGGGATGTGATTGTGGCCATGCTGAGAGGAAGAGCTCTGGCCCCTCCTCTAGTAGCGGTGATTGTGTTCAGTGAATGTGAGCAGCTTTGCCTTAGTTGTGTAGCTGAGTGTTGCTTTGGTTCAAAGCAAAGGACAGGACCTTAAGGGTTGAATCAATGTTAGTACTTTATCAGCTTCTTTTAATCTTCATTTAATTAAAAGTTGATTAATGTATATAACTGTGCTGAGCTGGCAAGTAATGGTGTACAACTCCAGGAAGCCCACGCAAGCCAGCATCTCAACTGGCATCCACAGTCTGTTGTTGGAGCACTTTTTTTTTTTCTTTTGCCATGTCCATGAGTGCTGTGTGATAGTCACCTGCGGGTGCAGGGTGCAGCCTGTCTCTTGGGGGCACAGCAGCTGTATCATGAGAGGGACAAACGTGTGTTGGTACAAGTGTGGAACATGGGAAAGAATCACAAGGATTTGGTAAGAATAAAATAAGCAAATGGTGGCAGCCAGGAGCCCTGAAGGGTGGAGGGTTGCAGCTCTCCAAGCGTGAGAAACCAGCAAAGTGATTCCACTGGCAGGGCTCCATTATGATCTTGCAAAGACCCACAGAGCCCCGGTGAGTTTCCCGAGGCACCAAGGAAAGGGCATGTACTCGCAGAGCATGATTATTGGCCCCAACTGTGTGATCTGGCTGTGCTGCAGAGTACCCGAGATGAACTCTGGCTTAATCCTTCACCCCCAAACCTCCCCACATGGGTGGCATTGCTCCACTCTCTCCCCTTATCCTGCCTCTAGGGTTTGTCACGGTTGCCTTAAGACAGGGTCTGTCTCAGCCTGGGTGAATTCTGTCCACTGTGGGCATAGCCCACGAACAACAGAGCATTTTGGTATGCCATGTTCAGTACCATCAGGTTTGCCTTTCATGGCTGTGCTGTGATGGTTCCAGCCAGGGATTCCCGATGAGGGTGATGACAGAGGATCAGTTCTCCTGCGTGGCTTTCTCCCCTCATGAAAAACTGACAGCTCTGTAGGTTATTTTTAAAAACTCATTCTTCTGATTCTATTGTGTATAACTGCGGAAGAGCCGGTCTCTACACGCTACCAGCTTGGCTGTGTCTCCCTTCTGACATCCCTGCTGACTGCATGTCACAGTTTGCCCAGGCATCATCCCCTTTTGAAGCTGAACGCAAGATGTTGTCTGTAGCCCTGCTCAGCTCTATTTTTGCCCATCATTCTCCACTTCCTGTGCTCCACCCTCTGGCATCTCAGGCTGGACATCCTCCAGAGTACCTGGCTTCTTCCTTCAAAGGCTTCTGACACCCATCTGTATAATAGCTCAGCTGTACCCCTTCTGCTTACAGGTGGCAAGAGAGAATGTGCCCTCTGTCACACAGTGTGTTTTTCTGCTTGGCTCTGCTGATCTGGCTTGAATCGATTTACAAGCTCCTCTGGTCACAGACAAAACACAGGAAAGACAAGCTAATGCAGCCTGACAACCTAACCTTCAAAATGTATCAGACCTCCTCTCCTGAGCTGTTCTCTTCTCCTTCTTAGTCTTTATCTGAACCCCTTCTAGTGTGTTGAGCTTTTAGGAAGCCTTAAACTTCTACTGAAGGCTTTTGGTTGGGACTCTGAGGTGGTGACGCAGTACCAGGCCAAGCCACGCAGTTCTGCTGTGACCTTGCAAACATGTCTTAAATTCTTAATATAGCACTAAGAGCTCCTTCTTCAGGAGTTGCGCAAGGGAAAAACAGAGGTGTGCAATTAGGAGGTGTGTGGGTCAACTGTACCAGGCGCTGGGCACGCCACGGTCCCTCCTTTCGTGTCTTGGGTCCCAGCCTGGGGTTGCTGAAGCTGCTCAGGAGAGCTTCAAGGGGAGTTTCGGCCTTGGAGAACCACAGTGTGTGTCAATTAAAACAGGTTATATTACGTTACTGAAGAATGATCTGTTTGTTCTCCATATCTTTTAAGTGTGCCTATATAGCTTGTTGCAGTAGGGTTCTGGCAGCCGTTGCTGGATACTCCTAGGGTATGAACCTGTAGAATTGGTCTGTTGCTCAGCTGTGCCTTCAGGCAGCCTTGGAGCTAAACCTGGGATCCTGGAGGAGTCACAGCAAGTCCCCCCGTTTGGAAAGGAAGCAGTTAAAGTTGCCCTGTTTGCCAGGAAATTGAATAAACTAGAAGCAGTGCTTAAGTCTCAGACCATTCAGTGGAGACCACAGTTAGAGCCAGTGAACAGTGCTGTAGTGTGTGCAGACTCCCTGCTTCCCCTCCCACCTCCATTCGCAGAAATTTAAAAAAAAAAGACAAAAAAGAAAAAAAAGAAAGGATTGGGCTTGAGACCACAAGCTCAGAGCCAGTGGAGCTCAAATAGTCTGCCAGCTGGAGCTGTAAGTAGAGCACCGGTAACTTCTGGTTGCCTTTTACATTTTTCGTGTGCTTTGTGTTGCATTCCTTGGTGTCATGCAGGACTGAGGTGTACGTGATACGCAAGTAAGGTGTCTTTGTCTTTCTCAACTTGCTGTTTTCAGTCTTTACCCCTTGGATTTCTCTGAGGAGCTTTCATTTTAATTCTCAGTAAATCTTACCAGATCTTTTCCACTTCTTGCTGACCCTGTTCTTGCTACCAGAAGCGTTTGGCATCTCACCTAGGTAAGGACCACTCCAGCTGGGTTCAGACAGGACTCTGGAGCCTTTTGTGCAGGAGCCAGCCCCCGGCACGGCTGGCCTGCTTGCTGCTGCTGCGCACCGGGCTGCTGCAGCCAGCACCGTCTCTCTTAAACAAGCACCTAGTGTAAAGGAGACTGAAAAGGTGTTTTTTAAGGCTCCGATCCTTTTGGGCAGAGCTGGTGGAATTAGTTTTATTTCTTGTTTTTTTTATAACTGGCATGGGAAAGATGAGGCACTGGTTTGAAGGGAGGAGTTTGCTGCTTTAATGAGCATTGATTTAGGGCTCCGTCATTAACGCTCTTAGACTTCTGATTTGGAAAGTGGCTTCATTCCTTTTGAATGTAGCTCTGAGGAAGCTCTGTTCACACACCGTGTTGCAAACTGAGCTAACTTGTAAAGTACTTTCTGGAAGCTTGGCAGATCCTTCCCATAATCTGTCCTGTTTCTGCATGTCCTGTGTTTCTGCATTAAAAGGTGCATCTCCCTTGGGTGTCTGGGAGGCTGTTTGCCACAGGAAAAGCTGATGTACTGTGGAGTGGCAGGATTCTGCATTAACTGTTTCCAGGGCAAAAGCGATAGATTAGGAAACTGTTGTGGAGTTACATATAATGGCAGTTGTCTTATGGCTGAGACCTGCTTGAGAAGACCTCTTTGTGTTTGGCATCTCACCAGGTTCACCTTGCTTCCCTGTTGTTTCTGTTGTGTGCTGGCATAAGATAACTCTTTTCTCCCCTTCTCTGTGCCCTGCAGTTGTGAATGTGGCTTCCTTGTATGCCTGAGGTGAGGCAGCACTGGTTAATTGTTGTTGGAGGGTGAAATTAAGTCCTGATGCTTGAGCTAACAGTTTGTTATTGCCAGATCCTGCTCCTGGCTGCACCTCTCCCTGTCCCAGCCTGGCTCGTAGACTGCCAAGGTGGCATTGCAGTGGAGGGATAGAAACCTCTGTCCGAACAGAGCCCGCCTGTGTGCTGAGGTCGGTCCCGCTCCAGGATGATGGCTTAAAGTAAGAGAAGTCCTGTGTGTAGCTCTGACTGTTGCTGTTTTCCTTAAGAATGTGAGGGGTCATGAAATGGAGGCTGTGGCTCCACTGACCTGGGATGATGGCACCAGGAGAGAAAGAAACAAGCCTTGGAGAGAAGTTCCTCATTCCTCTCTCCTGTCCCACCCTGTTTGTTTTCTTATGTGGTAGGCTGCTGCAGAGTACAAAAAAAATCCTTCTGTGTGGGTGACCCTGGTAACAGTGCAGCATGGAGGCAGGTGCACCGTGAGGTCTGTGCCCTTCAGGTGTGCAAATGCTTCGAAATACCTGAGCCTGCTGCAGCCGAGGTCTGTTCCAGCTCCCCTCTCCAGGGTGTGCTCAGGAATCCACTCCCATGCCTGTCTTTCTCTCTGTGCAAACATGTGGAGCAGGCAGCGGTGAGAGATCAAGTCACCCATTCAGACACAAATACTTGCTGCTGAAGTGCTGCGTTTGTACAAGACTAAACCTATGTAAAGAATTTGCGATAATAGAAACTTGGGCATGTGGACTTTTTCTTCCAGGTTTGGAGTCAGACTGGTTAAAAACAACACCCTTCTTGTGAAGCGCACAGCTCCGTGGCAGTCAGCTTGTCTGTTAAGACTGCGCAAGCAAACCGGAGATTTGCAACTAGAAGTATTACACAGCCATTAACCTGTTGCTGCTGCTACCCTTGATACTGTTTTTACCCTAAGGCACAGGCAGAGACCTGAGTTGTAACTTGGAGACTGAGTGTACTGGGCTGTGGGCTGTTCCACTGCAAGTGATTTATTTTTAAACAGAGATTTTTCCACGTGTTGGTTACCTTTAGTAACACAAAAGGCAGCTGGAGTGGCTCTGTCTGGGTTATTTCCTCTTACGCTACTTAATATCCCATCCTTTGCAGGATCTCATAAAATGCCTTTCAGTGTTGGGTAACTGCAGCAGGGGGTTGGGTTTGGCGTTGGAGCACTGGTAGAGCCAGGTGGGCAGGAGCTACACGGGTGAGCACCAAGCATGTCCTTCCCAACCTGGACCAAGACCCTGCCCATCCACATGCAGCCACTTACGGATACTTAACCTTGTTGTCTGTTAATACACTATAAATATCTAGAAAACACGTCCTCTATTTCTCCCTTTCTGAAGAGCAGTGATGGTCAATTAGTGAGAAGCTGGACACAACCCAACCACAAAGGCAGATTTTAATCTGGTAAACAGCCAGGGCTTCTGTGGAGCATATTGGAACCTCCAGAGTTTGGTGGGAGCACAAAATCCTCAAATGAATAAATAATTGGACACTAGTCACTAGCAAGAATGTTGCATCCAATGCAAAAGCAACGTATCAGTCAACTGAAAGAAGAAGAGGGAGGAGACAAGATTTTGGTCGAGGGAGGTTCTTACGTTACTTCTTTCCTCTTTCGGCGCACTTCTCTGATCCCACCAGTGTAAAGCCCTTTGGCCATTCTTCTTCCTTCCCTGCTGCAAAAGATGATTTGAAGTTTGTGTGTCTTGGCAGAGCATTCCTTTCCCAAGTGTTTTTATTTTGAGACTTCAGTTCCAGTGCTTGAACATTTAATTTCTGAAACAGTATAATCTTAAAAGCTACGCTATAAGAAGATCACACTGTTGTTCTGCAGGTATCCTTTGGTAATGCTTTTGTGTCAGGTGAGCTGCTGCTTGCATTAGTCTCTCTCTTTTTTTCTTCCCTGTGAGCATTTTTTGGAGGTGCTTTTCTGGTCTTAGTATTTAAACACAAATCGGGGGTGGGGCGAGTTAAAAAATACTAGCAGAAATATGAGCAGGGAATACACTCTGCTTTTAGCCAATGCCATTAGGTTATGTTGCAAGTTAACTTTCCAGGGGAGTTGCTGTGAAGTTGTTTGATGCAATAAGAGATCAGCTACAAACTTCATCTGTACAGAGATGCAGAAAACACCTTTGCTGAGCATGGCTGGTGTAGCATATACCAGCTGACTTGGGTGCTTTAGTTAATGTCAGCGTTTGCAGGGAGTGTTAATTCCTTCTCTTGAGTTCTTCCCCAGTACCACTGACTTAGTTTCCTTCTTACTGTCCCCAAATTTTTAACTTCTCTCACTGCTCTTTTTGATTGAACTCCAAAACCTTTTGAGAGGTGCCCGTCACTGGTGATGCTGGCAGTCCTGTACTGGGCCACCGGTGATTCCTGCAGGGCTGTACTGTAAGGTCATTGTCACAAACCAAACCAGCCACCATCAGCTGCTTGCCGTTTGGGGTCTTGTTTGCTAGTGCTGCTTTCAGTTTAGAAGGCTCTTCTAGAGTTCCGTTTCCCCTTTCCAATCTAAATATATCCACACTTATCTCTGAAAACCAGACTGTCTTTTAGCTTAAAATGCTCTTTTCCCAGCTGTGATCACCAAGGATCACAACTTTTATCAGAAAGGAAGTACATCTCCTCTTTTTTTTAAAATTTATTTTAATTTGATAAAGTGTCTGGGGTTTTTTTCAGTCAGTTTTACTTGAGTGCTGGGCTAGACTGGGAGGGTACCTGGTATTCCAGACAGCAGTGTTGGTACTTACTTCTCTTTGGTGGTGTCTCACCTGGACTGTGCTGGGGTTCCTTTGCCTGGCTCTGTCACGCTGATGGATGCTCTTGTTTCAGAACTGACTGATATTCCCAGGTTGTTTTCTCTCCTGTTGCTGTTTGCACCTGGTGACTTTGCATTTCACACCAAACTGTCCCAGGTTCCATCCCAAGTTGTGTTGGGGTGCAGAGTGCAGGAGCCGTGTCCACATCTAAACACAAGGTGTATTTTTATTTTTAACATAGTGTGTCCAGACATACCTGATTTGCAGTAACCAGATTAGAGATTTGGACTGGCAGCCTTTTGAGTGTTTCTCTCATTGTGTGTAATGTGATTAGAGGGGAAGATGTGACAATGTAAAGCTCATGGAAATGAAATTGTATTGCCTGTGGCTGTTGGGGACCTTTGCCTGGTAATAGGTCTTGTACCACCTAACACGATTTCTTTGTTAAACATGTTCCCAATAAAATGCATAACTGTCAATTAAGAGAAATATTGTGATCTGATCCTTTAGTATATGCAGTTTAAAACGGGGCTTGAGACGTTTTTGCCTCTTGCATGACTGCAATTGAGAAGAGACTTGTTTTTTTCCTGTTAAAGATAAGAAATGTTCCTTTATGCTGAGCAGTTGTCCCCATGAGCCACCTCAATCAGATTAGGCTGCCTTTCTGGCAAGAATGTTTGGGGTGGTGCAGCAATACGATCATGTAAAGCTCAGAGGGACACACCTCCCTTAAATTGTCCCACTCACTTTGCTGTGCATTCGCTGTAGCCAGACTGCAGGACCATGAGGGTGCTCCAGAAGTTTCCCCAGAAGCAGTAGTTTACAGTGGCTTACAGTATTTTCTTTTGCAGTAGCAGTAGAGAAACCATTTTCTGTTTAGAAGTGCTGCTGCTTATTTTTTTTCCTTTGTTTTTCAGGATCCCACTTTTCTACGTGCCTTTTTGAATATCTCTATTGTAAAGATGTCTCACGATCACCACACGAACAGCTCCATGTTGCCAACCACGCATCCTCCTGAACATGACCACTCAACAGCAGCTCCAGGACATGACCATGGATCTGGCATGATGATGATGGTAAGTGGAAAAGTCATAATTAACCAGAGAGCATTTCCTTGTCTGTGGTTCAGAGTAACTTGTCATCTTACAGAGAATAGGAAATTAGACTTGGAAGGCATGAATCAATCCAGTTAAAACACAGACCCTCTAAGAGGTTAAATCACCTCTTCTGGGGTGAAGGAGTGGCGTGAGGCTATATGCAACACAAAATGTATTTTAGAGCTGGAGATCCTTTGGCAAAATGGTCTTTTCTTGGAAAAACCTTTCTAGGAGCCAGCCTGGGATCTGCTCTCTAGTCAGCTAAAGGCAGAAATGCAAAGTAAGCTTTTTCCTGCAAAAACCAGAGATGGATGGAGTGCTCCAGCGCTTAGTGTTGGCAAAAGCCTTACCCGGCACTGAGAGGATTGCGCACCATTACGATGGGTTGTGCTGGCCTGCAGGCGACCAGCCTCTGTGCCCTTTTCCTCCTGAACTTTAAGTACGTGCTCAGTTTGGGGGGCAAAGTGCTACCAGGGCTCTTTGCCGCGTTGGCATTAAGGCTGAGTTGGTCCTGAATCCTGCTGCTCAGCTAACTCTGATTTAAACGAGTTCAGACTTGTGCACGCTGGCATCGCTGAAGCTTTGCAGAGATCCTGGCCAGAGTTTCCATGGAGATGACCGTAGGATCTGTGTCATTGTGTGTAGCCAGTTCTAGGGACTTTTTCAGCTTTTTCTCCCTTTTCTAAATACTTTTGGAGTGAGCTTCAGGTTATTTAAACGTGACTTGTTATGGTTAAACTTTGCAAGGAAGGGAGAGAGCGTGCCTTTCCATTTGAAATGAGAATATGCTCAGGAGTGTATTTTGCAAGCCTTCAGTTAAAGTCTGCCTGCCAGCCATGTGCCCCGGAGAAGGAATCAAGAACCACTGCTTCTACTTAGATTGCAAACAGTACCATAGCAGGAGAAAGGACTAGAACAACCTTCCCCTTTGCAAGCATGGCCCAGTACAAAGCCCAGTAGTGCTGGTGGAACCTGCAGTCCTGCACAGTCACTGATGTCCTAGTGAAGCTGTTCATATAATCTAACGGCTAAGCATTGGCATTCTCCGACCTGTTCCATTCCACGTAAATGCCGTTTCTTTACCAGTGCCAGGTGCTGTTACCTGCAGTGGGCAGTTACAGGACCCTGCCTTACCCTGCAACTGAAAACTGTGATTAACTGCGCAAGACTTTGAATTAACATTGCACGTAAAACTGTCAGGGAAGGAAGTAAATAGGTACAGCATCTTAGAGAGTAGACTGAACACGTTTTAATGTGTGTCTATTCCCATTCCTCACTTGCGCCAAGTAACAGGCTCTATTTCAGCTGTGGTTTATGGAACTAGGCTGTAACACTCTGGGTTGTGGGAGTTTTGCTTTAAATGTGAAGATCTTCAATTCACTAAAGAAATAGATATACTCTCTGGAAGCGGCTTTATAGTGATTTCTGCTCTGGGCATAATGAATGTCTGCTCATTCTTATGGATGCTGAAATTAACCATTGTTCTGATTTTCAGCAAATAACCTTAAGTAAGCAATGAGGGGCGTTCAGAGAGAAGTTTCTCTAGGTAGGGAGTACTGTCCATGTGAAAACACTGTATGCAGCTGTGGTCAAGACATGCTAAACTGCAGTGTATTTACCTGGATGGGAAGACTGTATGGACTCCAGCTGCTTGGGGGATCATTGATGTCTCCCGTTCCCACAGCATTCAGGCTCAGGAGCCCTTATTTTCACTCGGGGGAAGCTGTGGTCCTGCTTTACTTATAATACTCCCTGATGTACCTGTATTTAGGCCTCTATTTCCCATGGGATATTAGGAGGTTCTGTAGGGAGGCAATAGTCTGCTGGCACGGTGCAGGGTGGGGCCAGAGGATTCAGCTATTCAGGTCATTACCCGTGTGAGCTCGTATCAGGTCAAGGTGGGGAGAAGAAAGTGCCTGTGAGTAGTCATGGGGAGGCAAAGATGAGCTCCACCGAGACATCCCCAGTCCCTGACTACTTCTGATGCTGAGGAGAAGAGGAGCTCCAAACCAAGGCGGCACATTTCTGTAGCAGGTGCTGTGAAGGACAGAACCTTTTGCCGAGGGGCACGGCCTAAAAGAGCTGCCCACTGGGACTAGAACCTGGAGCATCGTTAGCCGTGTCTCGCTTGTGTGCATTACACTAGATTTACTGACGAGTTTCTTTGAGTCTATCCAGTGACCAAGTGAAGTGATCTGAGTTCTTCTAATACAAAAACCTTTGCTGAATCTCGTGAGCTCTGTCTCTGCATGGGCTGTTCAGGCTCATCTTGATGTTCTTTATGTTTTGGGCAGGCAATGACTTTCCAGTTCAGCTATGAGAATGTGCCATTGCTGTTTTCTGGACTGACAATCAATACTCCTGGAGGTTAGTAAAACCATCTTGTCCGGTCCAAACAAAAAGGTTGCAATTGATGAATGTTTCTGAAACTACCTTGCTATTTAAGTCAAAAATATGCAGGCGTGCTGTGTTGAGTCTGGTTTAAATGGCATCTGTGGGGTGAAAAAGGAAGATATTTGTCTAGTTGGAGAATTTGACTGGTCCTACTAGCAAAAGTGATTGCTGGTTTCACTTCATGGGCGAAATTCCAATTAGTATGGATTAAACTCACATTTACCATCTGTCCGTGTGTGCACGCAGTGCCCAGCCATAGCCCGTGCAGCGTGATGTGGTTGTTGAATCATATGGTGCATCTTCTGACGTGTTTTGAAGCAAAGGTCTTTTGTTGCACGGGTATGATAATTTTTCCTCTTTTGTCAGAAATGGCCGGGGCTTTTGTGGCTGTCTTCTTCCTGGCCATGTTTTATGAAGGCCTTAAGATTGCCCGAGAGTGTCTGCTCCGTAAATCCCAAGTCAGCATTCGCTACAACTCCATGCCAGTGCCAGGTCCCAACGGCACTATCTTGATGGAGACGCACAAAACTGTTGGGTAAGAATTTCACTTCAATCTAAGACAAATTTTTTCAGCAGCTGACAAAGGTGAAAACTGGGACAGAAAAAGCTTTATGCAGCCAGTATTACCCTCTGCAAAGTATACTGCCTCCAGATTGGGACACTGCTTGACACTGGAGGGCACCCTTTAGGATGGGGGACAAAAGGAGGAGAGCAGCAAGGAGTCAGATACACTTGTTTTATTTCCAGAGTAGTGACAGACACATCTGGGGAGTTCCCAGGAACAGAATTTGGGTACTGTTGCCAGGAACCCTGACAGAAAATACTTAGGATCCTTCTGTTGACAGATGGTCAAAGCCTCTACTCAGAAAAGAAGCCATCCTGCTTATTGACTGTGGGGGTAAAATAAGCTCATAGAAGTCTGTTCCTCAGCTACAAGTTTTGTCCTCCCAGCAAGTGCCATGCTTTCTGTGGTGTCAGTCAGCTCTGTGGGGAAAACCACAGTTACAAGTGACAGATGCATGCAGAAGCCTGTGTCCAGCCTGCTTTGTTATGTCCTCTGCCATTTCACGCCCACCGTGGCGTCCTGTCAGCCTACGAGCTACGTTTTCTCTTTCGGGACGTGCGTTTTCCCGTCTGCGTCTCATAGATGCTGACTCTTCTTTGGGTTTTGTCTTCTCAGACAGCAGATGCTGAGCTTCCCTCACCTCCTGCAGACTGTACTGCACATCATTCAAGTTGTGGTCAGTTACTTCCTCATGCTCATCTTCATGACGTACAACGGATACCTCTGCATAGCTGTGGCGGCAGGGGCAGGGACGGGCTATTTCTTCTTCAGCTGGAAAAAGGCAGTTGTTGTGGATATCACGGAGCACTGCCATTAACGTGGGGTGCTGCCCAGAAGCCTTTCCACCCCACTGCTCTCTTGAAGTGCAGCCATCACGAGGACTGGATCATTCCTAAGCTGAAACAATAGAAAGAAAATCAACTGGAGTTCACCACACGTTTCTAGCTGGGGTGTAGGGATGTGAGGAGCAGGGGGCATGCTGCTCCTCCTTGCTGCAGGCTGGCAGCAGGGTTGACTCTTGAGGGTCCCATGGCAGCCATTCTTGGCTAGGATTTGCTTTATTCTTAGATTATGCCGTGATTGAAATTAGTTGGCTGACAGAAATGTAGAAATTATTCTTTAAAAGAAAAAAAAAAGTATTTTATTTTTTAAATTGCAAACTTTTTTCTGTGAGGGTTTTATGAACAGTGGGTAAAGATCAAAGTTACCAATGGAGCCTACGTGTGCGAATGGCTATTTTAATTCTACCTTTTTTTTTTTTTTTTCAATATGTACATAATGCAGGGGAGGAGATCTCCCTGGCATTGTGGCTTTCGGGGCCAATGACGCCTTCTGTTGCAGAAGGACTCAGCCTCTGAGGAAGACTTGGTGCTGCACATCGGACACGCTCAGCTGTGTCCTGCCAAGGGAGTGCTTTGACAGAAATACGTGACCCATGTCCTTGAGGAGTCGAGGCGAGCCTGTCCTCTGAGCCCGTCAGAGTAGGATGAGTGGTGTTAATCATCTGATGCATCCAGCAGCTTGACTCAGCTTCAAGTGGTAACAGTTGGGTTTGGCTGCTTTCACTTTCCAAGCACGGAAATAAATGGAGCGGATGCAGGACAGCAATTGTGTATTCACAGGGCAAAAAGATTTGAAATAAACCATTGAACCTGTATTTACTTCATGTTGAATTGCACCCAGCTGGATCTACAGCTAGACTTTTGATTTACTAAAATTAGTTCTGTAAATGAAGCCAGAGTTAAATAATGATTTCATGACACTAAAGGTTGAAATGTCTGAAGAGGGCGTTCCTTGATTGAGATGCAGGAAATACAAAAACTGTGTTCCTGTAAAGGGGAGATTGGGGGAAGAGAAGAAAAGATAGGACTGCAGCAGCCTTCAGTCTCTGCCCAGGTGAAATTCGGAGCAGCACGGGCTGATTGAAAAGTACTCAAATTACTCCTTTTTGTCTTAACAATCATGCTGTGACCGTGCTAGCTTGGAGGTGCAAGTTCTCTGTGCCAGTGGGGGACAAGTGTTGTAGCGCAGTAAAGAACCTCCTGTTTGGTGCTGTGAGCTCGACACTTTTCACAGGCAAGGCAGACAGGCAAAGCCAGCCTGCAGCGTGCCTGATGGACATCTTATTTTCTTTGGGCAGCGCAAAGACAGAATAAAACAGGATGAGTTAAGAGCAGGCTTCGGTTCTGTAGGAAATCTGCCTCTGAGTGAAAGAGGCGAAGTTATTATCTTGGAAAAATTCTCGCCGCCTCCTGGTGAGAGATAGGAAAAGCTCTTCCCCGGTCTGGTCTGTGAAGGGAGTTGTGTCTGGAGCACACTGCAGGGTGTACTGATGCCCTCTGCACTTCTCTGTCGTGAAAGTCAAAATCTTGTGTGCCCTCTAAGCAGTCGTGCCTCTGTGAGAGCAGAAAATAGACCCTTCCCATCCCTGTGCGAGGGGTGAGGAAATCGTAGCGTCTGTCAGAGAAAATGGAAGCAGTGAAGTGCTGGAGATGGTGGTTTATGTTTTGAAAGCTTTGCACCGAAGCTTGAGCCTTGAAGGAGTTCAGAGCCAACGCTGCCAACACCGCTCTGATCGGTTTCCTTTGAAGGAGATGGAGTTGTTGCCGTTACAGGGACGTCTGATTATAGGGTGTAGTCACGAGTGGCTTTGAGTGATGACACTAGTCACTTTGTATACCTCTTGCTGTGTCCTTCTCTAAAATGGCATTTGCTTGGCCTGATCCTCCCACTGTCCCCTTTCAGCCACCTTCCCTTGTATTCAAGTGACCAGACTTGAATTCTCTGATTCAAGTGATCGGAGACGGACGGCTTGGAGATGAGGCAATAGCTGTGGCTTTTACAATACAAAGTTGGTTCTCGTGTTAGCTTCTCTGCCTCACTCTACGTGTAGCATCTGTGCCCTTGAAATTGTTTCCCCCCTGAGGGTGAGTACCTCTGCCTTCACGGAGTTACCTCCTGCCCATGCTCTCACAGGAGGGAGCACACCGCTTCCTCCAGCGTGCAGAGAGGGAAGCGTGGCCGCCTGGGGAGCAGGATCCCCTGCAGGACAGAAGATCCCCAAGTGTCCAGCAGGTGCCCCAGCTACCTTCCAGCAGCCTGGAAGAATGACGGCTTCAGCATCGGGCAGCACCTGAGTTAGGAGCAGGGGCCCAGGCTGGGCTCTGGGGGGAGCTGCGCAAGGGAAGGTGGTTAAGGAGCGGAGATGGAGAGCTGCGTCCTCTCTGCTGCGGAGCTCGTGGATACAGAACTGAAAGGGGTGTCGCTCCTGTGTCCCTGCCAGCTCTGGCCATGCTTGCTTTTGGTTCGATGTTGACAATTCAGAGAAGCCGCCTACCTCCCTGCGTCCCTTCGTCCCAGCCTGCCCCGGTCCCCCAGTTGCCGCCAGTTACCGTGTTCTTGGCCCAGGTTGCTGTTCACTTTGCCGGAGGCTGAGCAAAGCCCGGCCCCCCCACTTAGGACCTGTGACTGCTTTGGTGCGGTCCCAGCCTTTCTGCTGGCTGTAGGTAAAGTTGTTCTGGTACCACTGAACTCGCATGAAGCAGTGCTTGGAGAGAGGTGAGGCCTTAATGATTCTGAGACTTGAGGAAATGCAATTTATATGTCACCAGATGTGTAGCATGCTTGGAATGGGATGTCCTGCATCTGTCTCTGTACCCTGATGGACGGTCTCCACGCGCTGTGCCTCTGGATCATCATCTTTGGGAGAAGTGCCCGGAGTACCCGGGCTGTGTTCATTAGCAGGCTTTCGTTGTGCTTCTGCGTGCCTTTTCGGTTTGTCTGGAGCCAGTCCCACCAAATCCAGCAGGGCTTCTAGTTTTGTTTACAGTGGACTGTCATTTTTGTTTTTACTCTTGCTTTTTGTGGAGGTAAACTTGTCTAACGTTACTGTGAATACCAAGAATCTCCTGTATGTAATTAACCAATAAAACAGACTGCATTTTACTGCGGTGGATGTGTGTTTTGGAAGCAATCCTTAACGAGGAGACTGCAGCTCGTGTGGAGGCTGGCGGCTCTTGCCGCAGCATTCAGAAAGTGACTCGGAGAGTCAGCGCCTGTTCTGTTAGCGAGAGGCCCCGCGGCTCCAGCCTGGCCCTGGAGCCACGACCTTTCCGTGCCTGCTCTCACGGTGCGAGCGGGCCGCCGGGGCCCAGTGTCCATCTCCGGGTGGTTGGGACGGGTGTGAGCAGCAGCGGCCTCAGCCCGGCCCAGCCAGCCCCAAAGCTGCGGGAAGGGGAACGCGGGAAGTCACCGATGTCCAAGGAGTTGTTTGTTTTGGTTTTTCTTCTGGTGCAACCCAAGGAAGAACCTGCCGAGATGTTCCCCTGTCGGAGCGGGGCTGTGCTGGGAGTGCCTGCGTAGCAGAGCAATCCCCGGTCGGTGTGGGGGGTGGTAGGCTGGGAAAGCTGCTCTGCTCCAGGCCAGGCTGTGGCTCTTTCCAGTTGGGAACATTTTAAGTTCTGTACGTTTCCCCAGCCTGACCTGCAATCTGATGCACCTGCAGCACAGGAAGCATGAATTTAACAGGTCTGGTTTGGAGCATTTGACAGAAATGTGGCAAAGTGCCAGGTCCTGCGCTTTGGTGACACCAACCCCAGGCAGCGCTACAGGCTGGGAGCGGGGTGGCTGGAAAGCTGGGCGGAGGAGAAGGACCTGGAGGTGTTGGTTGACGCTCGCCTGGACATGAGCC
>VWZZ01000513.1:504896-520102 GCA_013399095.1 Psophia crepitans
GCGGCGGAGAGGCCCCGGTGGGGGGGGGCGCCCCGTGCCGCCGGGCCCCTCGGGGGGCGGAGCGCTTGCGTGTGCTCACGGGTTTCTGCGGAACCGTGTGGCTGCTCGTGGGAAGGGGGCTGCAACGCGCCGCTCCCGGGAGGGAGCAGCCGGTCCCCTCCGCCGCCCTCCGCCCCCCAGCGGCGGCTCCGCGGGCTGGCGGTGCAGCGCTCCGGCCGTCCTGGGGCTGGTTCAGCCAGGCCAGGAAAAGCTTCGCGTTCTGGAGGTTTCTTGTTAAATCAAAACTCCAGAGACTTAAAAAATGAGGTCCCAGCAGATAACAAAGAAACAGAAGACAACACTGTCTCATTTAAGCAAATTGTTTAACGCAGCATTTTACTTTTGATCTTGGCGCTTGGGGCACGACCTTACCGTCTGTCCCAGACTGACGCCTCACACAATTTCTGGGTCTCTTTACGATGTACGTAGTAACTTTCTCTAACAGAGCAGCCCTTCCTGGTGCAGACAAGCTGTTTGTTCTCTCCTTTTTAGCCAAAACACAGTTAAAACTCTGCCTTTACCTTCCAGGCCACGAAGACCAAGCCCGCAGAGGAGAGCGATGCTCCTCCGGCCAAGAGAGCCCCCATCTTTTATGGGAGTTTGGAAGAGAAGGAGAGGGAGCGGCTGGCAAAAGGAGAATCGGGGCTGCTGGGGAAAGAAGGGATGAAGGCTGCGATCGAGGCTGGCAACATCAACATAAGCAGCGGTGAGAATGTTTAACCACCTTCCCCCCGCCCCGGCCCTGCCCTGGAGTGTGGCGCTTTCAAAAGTCTCTGATCAACTTTTGAGCGTAATTTAAAATCCAAAGCGTGCGCCCGTTGCCCGGGCTGTTGGCTCCTTGTTCGGACCTTCCTGCCGGGAAGGGATCTCTCACCCAGCCTGGTTTCAATCCGATGCTGTCGGTTTTTGTTCAGGCGAGGTCTTTGATCTCGAAGACCACATGAGCGAGCGGCAGGCGGAGGTGCTGGCTGAGTTTGAGCGCAGGAAGAGAGCCCGTCAGATCAACGTGTCCACTGACGACTCCGAAGTGAAGGCCTGTTTGCGAGCGCTCGGGGAGCCCATCACGCTCTTTGGAGAAGGTCCTGCAGAAAGGAGGGAGAGGTGCTGTGTCTGCCCCAGTAGTGCAAACAGGGAGCGCTCGGCTTCGGCCAGTTTATCCCCTCTAGTTGGGGTGCAGCGAGGGCCGCCAGGCAGTAACGCTTCATTACGATGCGGCAAGAACGCCGAGGCAGAAGGAATGGCAGTCAGTGATTATTTGTGGGGTTAGCTGAGAATTCACTGAGTGAATGTGACTTAACGTGCTGGTTTTTTCCAGATTAAGAAATATCCTTTCGGTGGTTGGCACGGATGCTTTAAAAAAGACCAGGAAAGATGATGACAGATCTAAAAAATCCAAAGATGAGGTAATTGTCTCTCTTGTTCTCAGTGCTGAGGGAGATCTGTGTCTTTGAGGCATCCCGTTTTGATGGTCTCCTGGGCTTGGTCAGTCTGTGGGTTCTCATGTCATCCCTTCGTGCTGCTTGTGCGTCGCCCATTTTAGGAAAACTGTGGCAGTGTTTTATCTAAACCAGGAGCCTTACGCCTGGCTTGTACTTATGGTCCGAATTCTGTGCTGCGTACAGCTTACAGAACAGGAGATCGGACGCTGGACTGTTGCTTAGTGTAGCGAGTCCTTTATTGTTTGTCTTCATGCTCAAGGAGCAGCAGCTGTGTTCCTGCTACTGCTTCTGTTCCTGCCTTTGACTCTTCTTTCTCCTTTTTGACTTGATTTTTCCTTTATTATTTTTGAGGCTTGCTGTAAGAAATAAGGACAATTTCTGCAGCTCTGGGCTTCTGTTTTACTGGGTGATGTGTCAGGGAAGGAGGGAGTACAACGATGAGCTGCATGTCATTAAGTAAAATACTCCCCAAAAGATTGGGAATATTCTTGAGTGAAATGGCAGCACCTCAGGATCTGTTCTGTAGGGCAGAGAGTTTGACTTGTCTCTCTTACTCCCTTTTCCTGGGGCTGATAGTTATGCAAATGCCATTAAAAAGAGGCTCTAACACAGCAGGATTTAAGAGCAGATGCTGTGGTGGCACTTACATAGTAAGAGGGGCTCATCAAAGGTAACTGAATAGAAGGGTGCTGTCTCAGAAGGGCTTTCTCTTTGGTTCTGCTCTTTTTCTCACAGTATCAGCAAACCTGGTACCACGAAGGACCGCGCAGTCTGAAAACAGCGAGGCTGTGGCTTGCGAACTACTCACTCCCCAGGTGAGATAAAGCAGCACAAGTAAGGAGGGAGGTGCAACCTTTGGTAAAATCTGGCTGCTCATCCCACCGCGGGCCGTGCCGGAGGTTGGAGATGAAAGGAACGGGGAGCATTGTCCTTGGGCGAGTCCAGTGAGCTCAGAGCTTGAATTCTCCGTAACTGCAGGCTGGGGGAAGAAAGGGGAAGGGCCTGTTTCCAGCAGCAGGGCAGGGAGAATATAGGGGCTTGTTTACTCCTCTTTTCCTCTTCACAGGGCAGTGAAGCGGCTAGAAGAAGCCCGGCTGCTCAAAGAGATTCCAGAGGCAACCAGGACATCGCAGAGACAGGAGCTACACAAATCCCTGCGAGTAGGTTTGGCATCTGCTCAGCTGCTGTTCTCATGACTTTTTGCAGATCCTCCAAAGAGTTCAGCTGCCCAGAGTTTGGATTTCTGCGCTGTCATCTGTTGGAAAGCTCTGCTTTTTCTCTCTTGCCCTGTGCTGTCCTTAAAGCCTGTTCTCAGAGGGATGAAGAGACGCCCTGGCGTTGCCTTGGCGCTCGCCTGTGAAACTAAAGGAATTTATTCCTGGCTTTGTCACGGGTTTAGCTGGCTAGGAAGGGACCGCACGCTTTCCCCTTCCTGCACAATGGTCACTAGGGCATAAAACCAAAGGAATAAGAACCAACACAGTAGTGCAAAATGTTTTAGATGTCTCCTGGACGCCCTTTTCGAGCACGTTGAGTCCGATTCCCAGCCTAACTGAACAGAAAGGCTCAAGCGCGCAGTGTGCTGCCGCTCGAATCCTGCTTACGCCCAGAGGCGTTACCTGCTGGAGGATTTGCTCCTCCCCTAAGCACACCACACCGCCTGCCCTAGTCTGTCAGGCGGTATTTGTTGAGTGAGGTGTAGAAAGAGGCCAAAACCACAGCAAGTTCTCTGTCAGACCCGTAGCTGCAGAGCAGACCTGCGGGGTTATCGGTGCATGCTGAGAGCTAAGCTGCGCCCCGGGGCCCTGCTAGCTTACAGTCAGGCTCGCTCCGTGGCCCTCCTGCGTACGTTCGCCTCCGTCACCTCGGGCTCTGGCCAGGACGTTCCCCAGGCCATTTGTACTTCACTGGTTTATTGTTTTCTGTTACAGTCCTTGAATAACTTCTGCAGTCAGATTGGAGACGATCGCCCGCTGTCCTACTGCCACTTCAGCCCCAATTCCAAACTCCTCGCCACGGCCTGCTGGTACGTTTTCTTTTACAGCCCTTGCTTCAGGGGTTGGGAGAGCGCAGCGGGAGCGAAGGAGAGGGACGTGGTTGGAGGCCGGTGAATGGGGAGAGTTCCAAAACGCTTTTTCTTCCTACTCTGAACCCTCTTCACCCCGTTTGCGAGCTTGGCAGAGATTTGCATCTGAGTCCGTTAGTGCCGGTGGTTGGTTGCCCAGAGCACATTGGTATTTTAGCCGCTGCGGAACAACCCCGGGGTGGGCTTACAGCTGTTTGAGCTCTTCTTTGACGTTCCTGTCTATGCTGATGTCTGTTTCTTGCCTCCAACAGGAGCGGATTGTGCAAGCTCTGGTCTGTGCCTGACTGCAACCTTGTTCACACCTTACGAGGTAGAGAACGACTTTCCCTGAGACTCTTGGCTTAGTTCTTCTGTTCCGCTCTGGGTTCAGTTCCCACGTCAGAATTACAAACATCATGTTCTTTGGGCAGATTTTACTCTAATGAGAGCATCACTTGGACTTGCCAAGCATGGGCACGTGTCTCATAATCAGGACAAAGTCCTGGCCTTTCTTTTAGAGCCAAGACCAGAGTTTGTTGGTTCTGTTTCTGAATTTTGTTCTTGTTTTGTTTCAAAACCTGGCCTGAGATATTTTGAGCCAAATACCAGCATTTTTGGCCAGGCTGCGTAACAGCAGTGAGCTTCTTTGAACAGTGGTCACAACTTTGACTAAATATGAGTGTGAGGACAAATCTCTTGATTCTTCTGTTGAATTTTCACTGCATTTTGAGGGTACAAACCTTGGTGTTTGATGCTCGTAAGTGGGTGCTGCTGGAGTTGGAGTTTAGGTGTCTGCAGGGCAGCTGTGTCGGTAGTCACAGTGCAACTTCACCCAGGGTGGGAGGAGGCAGCAGAATTGTTCACTGCTGCCTGACTCATTAGTAACAAAGAGACGCTGCTTTTCTGAAGAATGGCCAAGATCACGTGGCAGAGTATGAATTTTGATTTTTCCTTTCTCTTAAGGACATAACACCAATGTAGGAGCAATAGTCTTCCATCCCAAAGCCACCGTCTCCCTAGACAAGAAGGACGTCAACCTGGCCTCGTGTGCCGCAGATGGTTCTGTCAAGCTCTGGAGCCTTGAAAGGTCAGAATGGTGCCAGCCGTGTGCAGCCGCTGCGTTGTTGTTTTGGGGTTTATTTTGTGCTATTACATGTTGGACATTTACCATCCTCCTGCAAATATAACCTTTTCTTGTAGTTATACCAGTGCAATTCCTGGCCTCAGTATGTGCCACCTTCTTCAGCAGGAAAAGAGATCACCCTGATTAGGGGAATCAAGGTGAGGGGAAATGGTCTGAAAAGAATCAAGTCAGAGTTGCTGCTGGGCATTGGTGATCTGCTTTGGGTGATGGATGGAAGATTTGGAGACTATTTCGCTCTAACCTTTCATTTAGGAGAAAATTTCCCCTCTCGGATATTAAGAAATGAACTTTAGAATTCTCGGGAAGCAGCAGTATTCGGAGAGGGACTGACCAAGCACGTGACCGTGAAGCACCGTAGCTTCATCCTGTAATGAAAACAAGCTGCTCTGTCATTGCACAGTGTAGTTTTGGACGTGCAGCATCTACCTCAAGCCTGCGAAGAAGAGAACGGTGTAGTTACCGAGCCCTGGCATCTGCAGGGTTTGAAAGGTGCAGCCCTGCGGTGCCCCCAAGGACGAGGCGGGCAGCTCCGAGATCCTCGCTTGCTCATCCTCAGCTGCAAGGCACCGTTTCTAATTGCAAAGCGTACCGGTGCGGAGGGGCCGCTTGTTCATGAGTCTCTGTAGTCGGTCTGTTGGAAGGAAACTCTAAATGCCGTTCAGGTCTTCAGCTGAAGGCTCCTGACCTGCTGCCTGTAATTCTGGGAGAATAAATACCCGCGGTTCTTCAGAACAGCTGGGTGTGCTGCAGCTCAGGGTGTGTTCTGTGCAGCTGCAGTAAAACCCCCTGCTGTCCAGGGAGCCCGCGGTTTGTTTCTGCTGTTGCTGTTTTCAAAGTGCTGTTAACAAGGGCCTTGTTAATTTTCAGGAAATAATTGTCCCAGGAGAACTTTATCACCACGGGAATGTGGGTAAAGGGCTTTCACTGAGAGCTTTGGCCGTGTGAACAAAAAGCAGAGTTCAGTCATCAGCTGAAACTGCTTTTCCCATCTGGCTTGTGTTTAATTAGCAGCTCTCTCGCTGCGTTTGTAGTGTTTGCAGAGGGCTGGCTAGAGCCGGCCACCTCCGACCAGTGTCCCATGATTCTTCTTTGTGTCTTTCAGTGACGAACCGGTGGCAGACATTGAAGGGCACAGCATGAGAGTGTCACGTGTGATGTGGCACCCGTCGGGGAGGTTCCTGGGTACTACCTGGTACGGAGATTCAGTTATTTGCTTTAAGACATTACCATTAGGTGTCTGGCTGGTGACCCAGCAGGCACCGCTGCTCCTGCAGAGAGGAGCCTGGCAGGACGAGGGCTGGCCGTTCCTGACAGCGCTGGGCTGCTGCTACATAAATAACAGCAAGGCGCTGGGATTCCATTCTCTGCCCCTCGTGTGAGGCCCTGTTGGTCTCCAGCTGGAAATAAAATACCTCCAGGGTTAGTGACATGCCCTGTTACTTTCCTTGGAGATACATGTCGCTGGGCGCAATCCCAAGCACAACTCCAGGCTGAGCAGAGAATGGCTGGAGAGCAGCCCTGAGGAGAAGGACCTGGGGTGCTGGGTGATAAAAAGCTCACCATGAGCCGGCAGTGTGCGCTGGCAGCCCAGAAAGCCCCCCGTGTCCTGGGCTGCATCAAACCCAGTGTGGCCAGCAGGGCCAGGGAGGGGATTCTGCCCCTCTGCCCCGCTTTGCTGAGACCCCCCTGCAGTGCTGCCTCCAGCTCGGGGGTCCCCAGTACAGGGGTGACATGGAACTGCTGGAGCGAGTCCAGAGGAGGCCCCAGAGATGATCTGAAGGCTGGAGCCCCTCTACTACGAGGACAGCCTGAGGGAGTTGGGCTTGTTGATCCTGGAGCAGAGAAGGCTGCGGGGAGCCCTTGGAGCCCCTCCCAGTGCCTGCAGGGGCTGCAGGAAAGCTGGAGAGGGGCTGGTTGCAGGGCAGGGGGGGCCAGGCCAAGGGGAAGGGCCTGAAGCTGCAGGAGGGGAGCTGGAGCTGAGCTGTGAGGCAGCAATCCTTCCCTGGGAGGGTGCTGAGGCCCTGGCACAGGGTGCCCCGAGAAGCTGTGGCTGCCCCTGGCTCCCTGGCAGTGCCCAAGGCCAGGTTGGATGGGGCTTTGGGCAGCCTGGGCTGGTGGGGGGTGTCCCTGCCCATGGCAGGGGGTGGCACTGGGTGGGCTGGGAGGTCCCTTCCCACCCAACCCATTCTATGATTCCTTGACAAGGGCTTTGTTTCTACAGCTACGATCACTCGTGGCGCTTGTGGGACTTGGAAGCTCAGGAAGAGATTCTCCATCAGGAGGGGCACAGCAAAGGGGTCTACGACATTGCCTTTCACACGGATGGGTCTCTAGCTGGGACTGGGTGAGTTTGTGGGTGATTTCTGCTGGTGAGGCTGAGCGGACTCTGGCCGTTGCTGAAGTCTCTGGGTAACACGCGGGTTCTCTCTCTTCCTAGCGGGCTGGATGCTTTTGGCCGCGTGTGGGACTTGCGCACGGGACGCTGTATCATGTTTCTGGAAGGCCACCTGAAGGAGATCTACGGGGTTAACTTCTCCCCAAATGGGTAAGAAAAGGACTCGCGTGGTTTATGTGGGAGCTCCGAGTACACACCCCAGCTCCCAACAGCGTGTTCCTCCTCCACCCTTTGGCAGATACCACGTCGCAACTGGCAGTGGTGACAATACGTGCAAGGTGTGGGACCTCCGCCAGAGGAAGTGCATCTACACCATTCCTGCCCACCAGAACCTGGTGACCGGGGTCAAATTTGAACGTAAGTACCTCCTGTCCGATGGTCCTTACCCTGCCTCTCCTGTGCTGAGGTGGCCGCTCAAAAACACATCTTCAGGCCGGGAAGGCCTGTACTGGTTCGCGGAGAAGATTTGTCATGGTTTCCCATGTTCTCCCTTTTTCTCATCCTCTGCGCAGCCAATCACGGGAACTTCCTGCTCACAGGCGCGTACGACAACACGGCAAAGATCTGGACTCACCCCGGCTGGTCCCCTCTGAAAACGCTGGCTGGCCACGAGGGGAAGGTGATGGGACTGGATATCTCCCTTGACGGGCAGCTGATAGCGACCTGCTCCTATGACAGAACCTTCAAGTTGTGGACGGCGGAGTAGTTCAGAGGTGCTGCTGACGAACTGAATGGAGACGTTAATGGCTTTCAACTGAGACCTGGGGGGTTTTTTTATATTAAACAAAAAAGGAATCGGCTATTGCAGGCGCGTTACGGCAGCTGTAGTCAGTGGCCAGTTTTGGGTTGAGGTGCTGTTGAAGTACCTGTGTTTGCCAGGGCTTGGCTGGAGCCAAACCTTGGGTGGTGCTTTTTCCACTTTTTAGGACTGTTTTTGTACTGCAGATACTGCTTTCCTGCTGTAGTTTGGAGCTGATCCATCTCCTTCCACCCTCCCTCCCAAGTTAGGCTCGCAGGTTTTCTCCAGTCTGCCTTTAAGCATGTGTGGGTAGTGAGGCAGCCCCCAGGTGTGGTGTGTTGCACGGTCTCTTTTAACTCCCTTCTTACCTTCCATTTTCCAGGAGCCTTTGGTAGGAGTCTGGCTTCAAACTTCATTTTTATTCAGAGAAAGAAAAACTAGCTGTCAGCGTTAGAGGAACACGGTGCCCTGGTTCTCCTGCCTCTGCAAAGGCGGCTGCTGGATGGAGGTCTGTGCCCTTGGTATTCGCTCACACTGGATGTTAAAGGCCAGGGGAGTTTTCCTTTCCCCTGTATGACCTTGGAGCGTCTCTTGGTGTAGCTCAGGAGCTGTATCGTGAACTGGGGGGTTTCCAGTCCAGGTAGGCACCTCCTGTTGGAAGTTTCTGTTGTGCCTAACCTGGGACGATACGCAGAAGGCGATTTCAGTGTAGGATTGTCTTGTTCTAACTTAGGCTGCGGGGAGCTTTCTTACGTCTTGTTTATGGTTTAAGTTGAAGTTTTGCAAATGTCGTGTTCTGGAAGAATCAAAATGTGTTTTGACTGTGCACCCTAGGCTCTGGGTCTGACTAAGGAACGGAGAAATTACAGGTAGCTCACAGCACGCAGTCTGATTTCTGTCTGCTATCCTAAGAACCTTCAGGAGAAAGGAGCAGAGCGCTTCACCTCCCCTTTGTCCCCTGGAGAGCAGCTGCTCCTCGGGAGGGAGCACCGTTCTGCTCTCAGCACTTGCTGGGCAGGTGGAGATCGTGGTTTAAGAAAAAGACCAAACCAAACCCACTCACAAGTTACTTCTAGCAGAGTGTTGGGGGCTGTCTCCTGGCCAGCAGGGCGGTGGCAGCTGCCCCGTGCTGTGTGCTCTTACTCCCAGGGAAAACACAATGGGACAAGAGGCCACCAACTAACAGAAAAATCTTTAATTGCCATCTCCTCGTGCAGTCGCCCGGGCACCAGCTACACGCGCTCAGCTGCTGCTTGGGTGGCTGTTGGTCTGTGAAAGGGCTGTGCCAGCCTTTGGGGGTTGCTGTTCACGGGAGGATCCTGGCTCAGGAGGCTCCCCCGTTCCTTAGCTGCCTTAGGATGAGACCTCGGACACTAACGTGTTGTTGCTCGTGTTGTTCTGGGGTGTAAATCCCAGCGCAGGGTTTCTGTCACGCCGCGTTTGGCCCCACTCAGCTGGAGCGAGGGCAGGAGGCTGAGCGTTCCCTGTCCTGTGCCCGGGCGTCCTTCAGTGCCGGCCCTGGCCTCTCGCAGCTCATCTCCTCCTTCGGCCCCCTTCGTGTCCGTGGGGGGGAGGTTTTGTAAATAAAATGCATAAGGCTCTTTCAGTAGCGAGCACTTGGCCTGAATGCATCCAGGGTTTGGCTTTTCCAGAGCTCTAGGGCCTTCCCGCCACCCACACGCTGAAACCAGTAAGCCCCCGTGCCCCGCTGGTCTCACGTCGCTGCTCCGCCGGCGCAGAGTCTCCTGGTGCTCGCAGCCAGGGGAAGCTCTCGGGGAGTCGCACCCCTGGCAGGGCAGGCTCTGCTGGAAAGGTAACCACGGTCAAAACGCTGCCACCTCCTCCAGCGCCGGGTCTGCGCAGTCGCTCACCCGGAGTACGTGGATTCCCGAGTGAGAGCTGGCACAGAGCAGGGTGGAGCCGTCACAGACAGCCAGCGAGGACAGGGGTCCCGATCCCTGGAGACACAAGGTGGCCAGGCAGCCTGGGGAGGGGACAGAGAAGTCACTCGGGGCACTCAGTTTGCTGAGATGAGATGTGACCGCACCAACCTCCCAGCTCTGCCCACGTGTCTGTCTGCTGGCCCGAGGAGGGTGTCCCAGATCCCTGGGCCCCCCCTGCAGCGGGACGAGCCCTCTGGAAGAGAGACCCAAGCCCCCCGGGGTCTGTGCATTGCCCAGCCAGGCACTGGCCAGCTCACAGGGATCCAGGCTGTGGCCGGGCTCTGCCCCTGCCCTGGAGAGGAAGTCAGATGGGTGGATGGACAGACCAGCCGCACTGCGTGGAGCTGCAGGGCTCGCCTGGAGGCGTTCCCAACAAGCCGTTCACTCCCAAATTGCCTGTTGTCCAGGAAGTCATTTCCTCGGGGCTGTGCTATGCTCAGCATGCAGTTATCCTTGATAACTCCACAAGGGAAAGAGAAATCAGGTTCACGATACCCAGCACCACATCAGCCCTTCTGTGTGTGCCCATTGCTAACTGGACCCAGAGCAGGATTAGTGCAGGGACACCAGCCCCGCTCCGAGCTGCTCGCAGAGCCGCCTCTGGCACGGGCGCACAGCCCGCTGCCTCTTGCGGGGACGTGCACCCCTCCAGGAGCGCCTGAATGGAGGCTGACGGCTGCGGAGGGCGCCCGGTTGTGAAGGCAATAGGATCAAACCAAAGCTGCTGCCAACCCCGCGGCCGTCTCGGCGTGCACGGCTCCGGGGTGGAAGCAGAGGTAAGCCCAACAGAAGGTGGGAGCTTTTCTGTGGGAGATCATCAGGCTTCTATTTTCATCCGATGTTAAATAAGTGCGTTTGGAGTGGTGCTTAGCCACGGGGGTGTCTAACGCTGAGGACTTCACTGCATTCGATGCCCATCTGTGAGCCTGAACAGCTTCCCGGGAGCTCTCTGCCTTCCGCACAGGGAGTTACTAACGAGCCTGGCGCTGCGGCTTCCTTGGCAGGGAAACCGCCCCGCGTTTCCTGCTCAGGTGAGGGCTGGCAGGGAAACCGCCCCGCGTTTCCTGCTCAGGTGAGGGCTCGGCCCCCAGGAAGCAGGGTTAGCCCCAAAATGCGCCTGACTCCCCCTCAGGGGAGATGAAAGCAAGGGCAGCTGCTGATCAGCACTGTCCTCCAGCACAACTGTTCTTCACAACTTGCCACTCTGTACCCTCTGCTCTTCCTGACTTCCACTGGTTTTCCTTTCACTGCTGAACCCGGACGTACCTTTAAAGCCATCCTGTCACTAGTTCAGGCAGCACACCTGTCACCTCCAGCGTTACGCACCCCAGCACCCTCCTTAGCTGGGGGGCAAGCCAAAGCCCCGGCTTTGCTCCGGGGCCTATCTCCATCCTGCCCTGCAGCTGGATTGGAGTAAACCCCAGAGATTTCAGGCTTCCTTGTGCCCGTTACCGCCGGGAGACAGAAACGAAGGAAGCAGTTTGTTATCCCCGGGTCGGGCGCACCGAGTGGGCAGCAGCCTCCCCTACCTCCAGTGTCCCGGTCCCAGACCTTCACTGTGCTGTCGTACGAGGACGTGGCAACGGTGGGGGGGAGAGCGGGGCCGCGGGGAAGGAAGACGCAGGAGGTGGTGGTCTGGAAATGCCCCCTGTACTCGCGGAGCTGGTTCCTCGCCTGCCGTAGGTCCCACAGCTGCAAGGCAACAGGCAGCGTTCAGGGCTCAGGCTCTCTTACCGTCACTTGCCAACGTGGAGCTGTTTTACCAAGAATGGTTTGGCTAAAGAGCTCCTCGCCAGGCCTCACGGTACGGTGTCCCCTTTGTCTCATGCTCACAGTCCTGGAGAACTTCAAACCCCGAAGGATTTACACCACTGGTGGCTGTGAGCATGTGCCCGCACCCATTAGAGCTGCTGGAGTAAGACTGTGCGGGCAGATAACGGTGTCTGCAGCCTGCTCCTGCCCTCGGCCCTGCTCCCCCTGGCGTGGGACGGCCTCGTCCTCTTCACGCTCACACGCAGGGCTGAGAACCTGAGGACTGAATCAATCCACGGTTTGGAAACCCCTTGAGCACAAGGTCCCTGACAGGCTTCCTGCAAGAACCTCGTGCTCCTTGATGCCATTACTGGAACAAAATCCCAGTGAGATTTCATCTGGAAGAAGAGCTGCTCCGATATTCTCTGAGCAGAGGACTGACCAAAGGGACAGGCAGGAAGACACAAAGCTCTGGCCTTGGCTGGTGACCCCAGCATGAGGCCAACGCAGTGGGAGCAAGCAGACCCTCGGAGCGCTGCACTGCTGCCCTCCGCTGTACGCTGCGGACGTTGGAGAAAAACCCCAGGAAAAGCAGGATTTGCTGCCCAGCAAACTCACGGTGGCCTCCCCGCCCTCTCCAGCGGAGCCGCTGCTGCTGCTGAGGCAGTACCGGCCGTCCTGGCTCACGTCGCAGCACGTCTGGATGTGCCGCTTGGTCGGAAACGTGTGTGCCACCTGCAGCGCCCGGCTGTCCCAGAGCCTGGAAGGAACAGGAGTGGGGAAGGGGGGCTCTGAGGCATCGCTGCAGCGATGGGCTTCCCTCCGTGCCCTCCCTCTCGCCTCGCTGCACCCTCGCGCCTTGCCGGTGCTGCCAGCCCTCGCGGGCAGCAGGCTGACCTCCCACAGCGCTCGCTGCACCCTTGAATTTACCTTCTTCTGGATCAATGTCCGGCCAGAGCAGCTGCGCTGAGCTCTCTGTTTTATTAACTCTCCTTTATACCCGCAGTGGCCACCCAGTGCTGCCTACAGCCCCCGATGTCCCCATACTGTGCTCCCCAGGCAAGAGGCCACGCTCCAAGACCCAGGTGAGCTGGAAGGTGGCTTCTAGCCAGCCCAGCAGGGTACAGTGGCCAGGTCCTTGTGACACCCAAAGAAACGGCCCCTTGTGCCCCCCCATCTTCCATAATCCCTGTGTGCCCTGGGCCGTAACTCCCTTCTCTGTGGCCGCAGGTCAAATTTACCTGACTGTTTTATCCTCTGAGGTCTGGATGACGTAAGGCGCCCCAGGAACCCAGCACAAATGTGTGACCTGTGGAGAGGACAGGATGAGCACAAGCCCACCTCTGCGTGCAGCCTGGGCTGGTGTCTACCTGTAGATACACAACCACCGAGGTCCCATCCTCTCCCTCCGCGTGCTGGGCTGTGAGCAGCAAATGTTTGATGGAGTTTATTTCTGCTTCCCACCAACGCTGCTCCTGTACCAGGTTCAATCCCAGTGTGGTTACTGGGGGCAGGCAGGGAGGTGCCAACAGCTCAGCAGGACACGGGGCCATCAGAGTCCCGCGGACACCAGAGGACAGTACCCGTACCAGCTCCGCAGAGGAGACGCAGCCCCCGCAGCACCATGTGCTTCCTAACAGCCGAGATAGAGCAGAAATAAGGTGCCGTATGTCCCTTGGGAACTCTGTGCTCCTGGATTTGTTGTTACCTGGAGAACAGAGTTACCAGCCTCACGCTTTGGTCTCCCCAGGTGCACAGGCAACTGCGCAGCGTCCCGAGGGCTTCTTGTAGCACCGAGCGCGGAGCAAATTTGCTCTACACGGCTTCATGTGCGAAATAACCCGCCCTGCCCTGCGCTGGGGTGGCCTCACCTCCAGTGCTGGGGGCAGGTTTGGGCGCCACAGCACAAAAAGGGCATAAAACTGTTGGGGAGTGTCCAGAGGAGGGAACAAAGGTGGGGAAGGGTCTGGAGGGGCAGGCGTGTGAGGAGAGGCTGAAGGCCCTGGGCTGGTTCAGCCTGGAGAAGAGGAGGCTGAGGGCAGAGCTCATGGGGCCTCCAGCTTCCTCCCGAGGGGGAGCCCAGGGGCAGGCGCTGATCTCCTCCCTCTGGGGCCCAGCGACAGAACCCCAGGGAACGGCCTGGAGCTGCCCCAGGGGAGGGTTAGGGTGGGCATCAGGAGAAGGTTCTTCCCCCAGAGGGTGGTGGGGCCCTGGCACAGGCTCCCCAGGGCAGTGGTCACCGCCCCGAGCTGGGCTGAGTTCAAGCAGCGTCTGGCCAACGCTCTCAGCCATCTGCTGTGATGGGGCTGGGCCTGTGTGGGGCCAGGGGTTGGGCTGGTGGGCCTGGAGGGACCCTGCCAGCTCGGGAGGTTCTGTGGTTCTGTGATAACTGAGTAGGCAGGAGGGGCTGTGAGAGGATGCAGGGAACCAGCGGCTCCTACCAGATTCCTGGAGATAGCGGCTCTGCCCAGACACTTTCCGGTCTCTGTGTCCCACTTGCACACGGTGTTGTCCCGTGAACCCGTGCACAGCTGGGAGCCATCTGCAACCACAAGTTAACATAAAAAAAGCATCAAGAAATGGTGTCGGGAGGTCCCTGGGGAAGGGGAGCCCACCGTCCCTCACCCGGGCTCACAGCCAGCCCTGTGACAACCAGCTCGTGTCCTGGGAAGTGCTGCCTTGGCCCCGAAGTCCCGTGGAGCTCCCACATCATCACCGTCCTGTCCCGGGATGCACTGAAGACTCTGTTTGAGTCAGGGGCGGAGGTGACCTGCCAGGGACAAGACGAGGGAAGCCGGTTGGCCTCCCGCCCAGCCCAGCCGCGCACGGGGAGCGCACAACACTCCTGCTTCCGTGTCAAAGCCCAGGACGTGCAGAAACGTGATGGGCAAGAGCCTGACCTTCAAATTCTCTTCTGTCCGTGCTGGACGTGCACATGGCGGATTGCCCGATGCTCACCGCAACTGCTGCGTGCTCCTGCCCTGCCAGGTCCCGGCCACGGGCAAACCCCGGTGCAGCCCATACTGTGGCCATGGGTGTTGTGGGGGGCATGTCGGGCAGCCAGGCTGTGCCACCCGCTAGTGGGACCCACGTCCTCTCAGAACCAGAGAGCTGGGTGGTGGAGGGGCGTTCTCAGATCTTATTCTCAGAAACTATTAATTTTATGGGAAAAACTTCCTTAAAAACCCAAATGAGCTCGGCGTACTGCTGCTTTGAGCGTTGGGATGGACAAAGCCCCATTCGTCCCTCCAGTACCCACAGCTCAGGGGACCCACTGGGGCCGGGCCAGCCGCAGGCGCACTGGCCACCCCACGCACACACGTACACACCCCCGCACGTTTGCTCTCTGAGCAGCGTGTTTGGCTTTGTAATCAGGGTGCCAGAAGGACAATGAGAAGCCCTGCTGTTGCCAGGCACGGCTGATTTGTAGAATAAAGCTGAATCGAGCGGAATGAGACCTGAAGAAAAGTGAATCAGAATCACAGAGTATCCTGAGCTGGCAGGGCCCCCCCAGGCCCCCCAGCCCAACCCCTGGCCCCACACAGGCCCAGCCCCATCACAGCAGATGGCTGAGAGCGTTGGCCAGACGCTGCCTGAACTCAGCCCAGCTCGGGGCGGTGACCACTGCCCTGGGGAGCCTGTGCCAGGGCCCCACCCCCCTCTGGGGGAAGAACCTTCTCCTGATCTCCA
>VWZZ01000513.1:525539-536023 GCA_013399095.1 Psophia crepitans
CCTGGGCTGGTGGGGGGTGTCCCTGCCAATGGCAGGGGGGGGGAACTGGATGATCCTTGTGGTCCCTTCCAACCTCAACCATTCTGTGATTCTGTGATTTCAGAACAAGATTGTGGACCGGTGTGAGCGGCTCCAGCTGCAGAGCGCCGCCATCGCCCGGCACCTGGACAGCGTGCTGCCCGCCAAGGACCAGGGCCTCCTGGTACGCGCCTGCCCCTTCTCCCAGTGGAGCGGGGAGCTGGCCCCACATGCTCCTCTGCTCGCCACTCCCGGTAGAGATGCGGAGCTCAGGGCGCTTGTCGGTGTCCCCCCCGCAGGGGTGTCCCCCTCCTGCTTCATCTACCTTTAAAACATACACAAACAATACATCTCTTAGTGTGAGTGTACAGCCGTTAAACATCCCGCTAGGACCAGTTTTAACAATTCCTGATTATTTTTTCTTTTGTGCCTCGCTGTCACCAAGGACAAAAGACAGTTCTGATGATGGCTCTGTGTCCCACTAATGGTGAATCCAGGGAGATCTGCTGAGGGATGGGGCTCTGGTCCCTCACAGGTTGTCACAGGTATCACGGTTAGGCCAGGAGGCAGGTTTGGGACCGGTGGTCCCGTTGACCACCGTTGACCCGTTGACTTGCATTGTGATGATTACCGAAGCTTGGGCTCAGTTCACGGAGTAATCGTAACAGCTGAGCCCACAGAAAGCCGGCAGAAGTGGTTGGTGCTCTTGTTGGGGCTGAACCAAGGCTGATGTTTCTCCTCTCTCCTTGCTCTGGCAGAACGCAGCCAACGCGGCGCGGGAGCTGGTAATCCAGAGGCTGATCTTTGTGGGGAACGCATGTGAAAATGAGGAACAGCGTTTGCTGGAGAAGGTGCACGTGGAGGAAGAGCGGGCGCACCAGAGCATCGTGACCCAGCGGGCGCACTGGACTGAGGCTTTGCAGAAGCTGGCTGCCCTCCGAACCTACCTGGTGGACATGATCACCAACCGGGATGATCAGAGCCTGGTGGTGAGTACTGCTCCTTGTTCTGAGGGACAGGGCAGTCAGTCCAGAAGTTACCTGGGTGGTTTATCATAGACATTATGGGACGTAAAGACGGTGTTCAGCAGCTTGCTGCACTGACAGCAAGGAGGCAGAGTTGGACAGGACCCACGTTTGCAGGTCTAGCTCAAGGAACCTCCTTCCTGACCAGCCCCTGTGGTTTCTCGGTGGTTCCTAGCGCATCTGCTCTGCCTGATTTTGCTTTTGCTTGCAGTGAGGTTCAGAACCACCGGGCTCAGGTCCCCAAGCTCTTTGCTTGAAACTGCTGGCTCTGAGGTGGGACAGCTGTGGGTTGAGAGCTGCTCCTACAGCAGCCAATTGGGCCACCAGTTTTCTGGTGTTCTGTCTAGTTTTAATCAAACCATGACCCTGGGGAGCACCTGCAGCTCCCAGAGTGGTGGGAAACAGCATCTGCCCTGCCCCAGCAGCATCTTTGCTGCCTGGGCTGGGGCCGCACTGTAGGGAGTAGAGGTTGGAAAGCGAGATCCATCGATGCCTGTGGCAGAAAACAGCGCGACCCTCAACGTCTCCTTTTGCCACGTAGCGGAGGGGAAACAAGGATCACACGTTCTCTACCTTGGATCGCTGGTATTTGTGTCTGTCGGGAATCGATGTGTGTCATGTCAAGGAAAGGGAAAGGCACGCAGAGCACCCTGCAGCCTGTATTTGAGCAAGGATCAAATATTTTCCTACCACTTTGCTAACTGGGCTGTACCTTGAGAACACACCGTTGCCAGCGGGTACAGAAACAAGCGGGACTGATGATGGGCTTATCTGACTCTTGGCTTAGGCTCCCTGTCCCCCACGCAGCAGCGTCGCCCCTTATTGAAAGCTTTGGGGGCTGTTTGCTGCAAGCACAGGATGTTCTTGCAGCGTGGCCTGACAGGGCAGGGGAGGAGGGGACCTCAGGGCTGGGGTTTTCACACTCTGGGCAAGGCAGTTGCAGCAGTCAGAGCTCCCAGATGCAGACAGGCTGGGGTCTACCAGAGGGTATGGAAACAGAGCTGGTTCTTTGTGGGCCCAAGACTTTCCACTTGCCTCAGCTCTCCCACGCCAGAGGATCCAGCTGTACTTGCGGTCTTCTGCTCTCAGACCGCCTGCGCGTGCAGCAGAGCGGTGGCAGGCTCGGTCTGGCTGCTCCCGTGCCCTTCTCGAGCTGTTTTCACCCAGCCACCGCATCCCACTGGCGCAGCAGATGCTGCCCCAACCAGATGTAGAAGCTGTATCGCCCTCAGCCATTCCCACTCATTTTCTGAGCCAGAGTGAGAGTGCTGCAGCTGTAGAAAATGGGTGTTGGATGCTCCCCCTGCTCCCCAGCGACGGGGTGAGGAGTGGTTTCTCCAGGTCAGGAAGGGGAGTGGTGCTCCCTGGGTCCCGGGTTTGCTGTGCCCCAGCTTGTCTATGGGATTTTATCTGTGGGGATTGCAGCCGTGATGACTCTTTCTCTCCTTGTCCCCAGTGTGCAGAACAAGAGATCTTCGAAAGGTTAGTACCCGGCTGCTCCTGGTCCTTTCTCTGACCCCTGCTCCAAGCTTGCCCGCACCCTCCGTGGCTCCCGCTGTGAGCAGCATCCCGTTGCTCAGGCAGCAAGAGACACCCCCTCTTTCCTCCCTTGTGCTGCTTTTGTTGAGCACAGAGATGCCAGCGTGGGCTCTTGTCCCTGCTTCACACACTGCGCCGCAGCTCAGGACGGAGAAGTCTTGGCACCTAGACGTGCTCCATGGGCAGTGTCTGCCCTGAGGCGTTGCCATATGCTTCGGGGAGACCTTCTCCTGCTCCTCCCTGACAGAGAGATTGCAGGGAGGGGAGAAGCAAGTGCAGGCGTCAGCATTTCTGGCAGTCATCGGTAAGCTGGGCCGCCCTTCCTTGAGAAGGCAGCTCCATGGCTGCATTTTTGCAGGTATTTATTTTCCTGGGTGCTGGCTGGCACTGGTTGGACTCTGCTACCCACAGGACTTTCAGGAGTATGTTTGCCTGGAGCCTGCCTGTAGAGAGTAAGAAATCGGCCACGGCATGTTTTCAGCAGCCAGTGCCAGAGCCTTTCCTTCCAACCACGAGTTCACTTGGGCGCTGCAGGCCACGGGAACCCAGCAAATCCTCAATCTCCTTCCTGTGCTGTAGGAAACCCGGTGTCCCAGCTTGCTCTCCTGTGTCCCCTTGGCTCTCGCAGCCGGGCGCTCTCGATACAGAGGGAAATCTGACGCTCTCGCCGCAGCCTGTTCGTTGGGCTCCATTTGTACCTCGCTGGCCGCTCGCAGGCGTGTTTAATCTGTGTCTGCCCAGTGAGGAGCCTGTTGGCTCAGGCTGCCGGGACTGGATTTGGAAACAGTGAGGCTCCTTCAGAAGGGGCTGTAATCAAAGCCACCCGACAGTATCACTTGGGAGGAGAGTTTGTCCAGAACCCCCCAGTGCCGTTTCTCTGCAGTAAATACTCCTCTTACAACTGCTCCAGCTCACATTTCCCTCATACTTCCTAGTGATTCTAAACACCTCTCAGCACTGCTCAATAAATCATTGTATTTTGAAATAACTCTTGTGTTCCTTTGCTAGGACAGAGGTGGCGGAGGGAATCTTAGAGCCGCAGGAGTCCCTGAAGTTAAACTTTAATCAGACCTGTGTCCAGAGTCCACTGCTGCATCGACTGTGGGCCTCTGCTGTTCTCTGCTGCATGGCAGGTCAGTGTCTCGCTCAGGTCTCACGCTCCCTGGGGATTCCTGCGTGCTCAGTCGGGTTGTGCCCAGAGAAATACCCTGACGCTGTGTCAAAACATCCTGATGCTCCTCCTGCCCAGGACGTGGGGCATCCTGCCCGCCTCTGCTGGCCCAGCCCCTGGAGCCCCTCAGGCAGGGGGAGCAGCAGCTGTTGGGGGTTTGGGAGGGGGGACAGTGGCTCGAGCCAGCTGGTTGTGGTGAAGAGGAGAACGGGGGGTTGAAAAGCCTGTGTCTTTTGTCAGCTCTGACGATGAACCTCCCTTGGTTTCTTTTGCTATTTCCTGGGTCCCTTGGTGACCGCAGCGCGGCTGATGCTGCTGTAGGAATCTCTGTCGCAGAAATTCCTCTGTACCGTGTTTAGCAGGGGCCTGCTGGCGATGTTAAAAGAGGGTGGACTCACCCGCGTGGCGTCTGAGAGATGCTCTGACATGCTGGAGTGAGAAATGAGTGAATGCAGTAGCTTTCTGATCCTAAGCTGAGATTGTGGCTGTGCACGAGCTGGTGGTTTGTTAGAGACGTTTGTAATCTGGTTCAGCTCTTGCTGTACAGCTGAGGCTGCGTCGCAGGCGTCTGTCGGGCCGGCAGTGTGCTCTGGGTATGGTTTTACCAGGTTGGTGTTGGCCCTGCTGAGCAGGGAGAGATGTTGTTCTTCCGGCAGTGATCTGCGTGGATTGCTGGTTGTGAAATGTTGGCTTTTGCTCTGGCTTCCAGGCCACCGTTACAGCATGTCAAATGCATTTCTGTTCCTCAAAGGTGGCAACATCCTTCACAATTTGAAAACATTTGTCCCGCGTGCCGCCTCGTGAACAATCCCTGGGGTCATCTTCCCAAAGCTTTTGCATTAACCTTTGGATTTTGCTCTTTTCTCTCTTGCTGCTGCTGAGGGGTTCACAGCTTTCCCTGTTTCCAGGTCCCTCCCCGAGGTATGTGCTTCTGGCTTTTATTGCTCCTGTGCTTTCCAGTATTAGCTGGAGAATCCGTGCGTACTGGACACCACCACCATTTGTTTCTTCTACTGCAGACTCTGGTGTTGCTCTCCCTTTGTGATTAACTTCCCTCTGTTTTGAGTCTTTGCGTGCTGGCAGTCGTGCAGACTCCTGCAGTTGTACGCTGGCAAAGGCGAGCAGGCTCTCAGCAGACGCTCGGAACTGTCATGTGCAGGAAAACTTCCATAGAATCATGGAGTGGTTTGGGTTGGAAGGAACCACAGGGATCAGCTAGTTCCACCCCCTGCCATGGGCAGGGACACCCTACACTAGACCAGGCTGCCCGAAGCCCCATCCAACCTGGCCTTTCCCTAATTCTCTTTGTTGTGACAGGGTTTTTTTTAATGGTTTCCTTTCCCAATAGCAGCCTTGGCAAATGCCGTGACTCTGAGGCATTGGATCCTAGTCGTGGGCCTGTTGGTGCTATCACCACACTCTGGTTTGGGGTTTTTGTGGTCACGTTTAACATGTCATTACTGCATGCTGAGGATGCCCGCCATATCCTTGCTTATCTCACTGGTCCATAGTCTGTGCAGGACCTAGCCTTGGAGGTTTATTATTAACTGCAGTGCTCCTAGCTTTCGTTAAGACACAGGAACACTGTGTTTCTCTTGGTGGTCCCTTCTCCCAAAGGCAGTTGAACAGGTAGCAACCTTGTTTATTGGTGTGAAAACAGGAATTCGTAGCCATGACGGTTTGCCCCGTAGCCTCTCAGAAACTTGGAAACCAGCAGGCAGAAGAACCTCCATTTCACTCTCAAAAATAAACACGATTCCTTTGATGTCTTCGCTTGGCATCCAGGCTTGCGTATCGCTCACTTTTGGGGTTGGCAGCTTCTTCCTCAAACCAAGAGAGGATGTAAATCTCCTGGCACCGTTCTGGGAGGGATCTCTGTTCACAGCCACCCGTGTTAAGGTAAGCGGCGGTGCTGGCTGGGGGGCTGGTGGAGGACCCTTGGCAGGGCTGGCACGGACTGGAGCCATCCCAGCTGGCTGAGACGTTGGGCTGCTCTGCGGTGACCTTCTGCCCTGGGGACCAGGCTGGGTCTGGATTCCACCTTGCTGCCTAAATCTAGCTAGGAGGATTTTCGTTTCAGGTGTGGGAGTTTGGAAATGGGAACTTGGGATTTTTAAAAGTAGTAAAATGTGCTGCAGCCAACACGCAGGTACTCAGCAGAGACGTTAACTGTGTTAACTTACCGACTCCACATCCCTCGTCTCTCTGAAGTCAAGGCCACTCTGGTGGGCACTGTACACAGAGAAAACAGATTTTGGGGTGAGATGAATTCCCGGTGGAATTCTTCATCAGAATACATGGGAATATCCGGAGGGCAGATTTAGTTACGACAAAACGCTTGTCTGTGTGGGAAAATTTGCTGATCTGAATTACTCTGCTGCTGCTCTGCCAGCGCTTCCCCTCCCTCAGACCCTCCCCTCTAATCATAATTCCGCAGCGAAGCTACGTGGGCGTCGTGGGGGTGGGATTTCCTCGTGCAGACAATCCCTGTACAGGAACACCAGAACGCAGCCCCGTGCCTGGGCGAGATGTGTGTTGCCCAGTGTGAGGTATAGCGCCCTTCTTCTGTCAGAGGAAGATGAAGGCTCGTACTGCTCCGTTTTCTATGAATTCGTAGCAGTGTTTGGCTTCCTGGAAAGTCAACCTACAAATAGGCAGCGTGGGCAAATACAGCCGCAGAGACCTGCGGAGGGCACAGCGTGGCGGGCAGGCACGCTGCAAAGCTCAGGGAAATAAATCATCAGTCCAATGAGGTTGTCTGCTTCAGCTGGAAGGGGATGCTGCCCTCAGCTCCTCTTTCTGCTCGCTGTTGCCCACAGTAGCTTCCACCTAACGCGCAAGCGTGCGCGGCACTTCCACGTGGTGCAAACTGGTAACTCGGCCTCGGTTCGTCTCCTGCCGGGGAGCAGCAGGGGAGGTGCAGCCCTAGGACAGCCCTGGGCCGGCACCGCTGCTGTTCCGTGCTGGTCAGGGGATACTGACCAGGGTCCACGTAGGTGCTGGAGCCGGTCGGGGCCCCATTAAGGATGCGGCATAATGGTTTGATTCTTTAAGGGCCTCATCCTGCCATGTGCTGGATGCCGAGCAGAGGGCGGTTGGGAGATGGCCAGAGCTGGCACGGTATGGTGGAGCTCTTGCTGGTGGCAGCATTGGCAAATGAGTCACCTGCCCCATTTCCCTGGGGGTTTAAGCCCTAAAATGAATGAATTGAGGGTGGGGGAAGGCAGGGCAAGGAGGGGCACCCGCAGGCAGAAACTCGGTCTCACTGGGAGCCGGTGAGTCAGCTGGGCATCAGCCTCCTCTCTTTGCCTAGCCAATTAACAGAGCCAGGGAAATACTTGTGCAATTACTCAGCACTCAGTCTGCAGACCCTTGGAGAGGCCTGGGGGGTTGCAGCCAGGGCAGGACTAGTGGTGCTGGGTGCTGGCAGCCTGCTGGTCTGAAGTGGAGCAGGACCCCAGCAGCTCTCACCCCTGGCTGTGGCTTGCTGGGTTTGTGCTGTGGACCAGGACGGCTGGGCAGCCCCTGTATCCACAGCGAAACCCCGTGGAGTCATGGCCGTGCTCATCTCGTGCCTGGTGCCACCTCCCGTGGCCGCTCAAGAGCGCCCGGGGTGGGCTGATTCTTGACTTGGGCTTTGTAGGAGGAAAGGGATTTCCCCTGCCCAGCCCTGGCCGTTCCTCCTCGGTCCGGTATTACCGGCTTTGCAGGTTTTCTGCAAACAGCCCTGCGTTCTTGCTGCTGGGGGAGGAGAAGTTGCTGGGTCCTGCTCACCCACAGCGGGGGTGGGAAGGGACAGGGCTCAGATTTGTGTCTCTCCCAAAAGTGGGTTGAACTGAACCTGCTGAGTTCTGTTTTGTGGGGAATTGGGCCAGGGTCTGAGGAAGATGAGCTGCATCTTCTCTGACTCTGCAGGTGTCTGGTGAACTTGACTGGTGGCTTTGACGAGTCTGTGCGTTGTTCTGGCTCTGGCTTCAGAGGGCAAGCAGTGGGGGATCATAGAACCATAGAATGGTTTGGGTTGGAAGGGACCACAAGGATCACCTAGTTCCAACCCCCTGCCATGGGCAGGGACACCCCCCACCAGCCCAGGCTGCCCAAAGCCCCATCCAACCTGGCCTTGGGCACTGCCAGGGAGCCAGGGGCAGCCACAGCTTCTCGGGGCACCCTGTGCCAGGGCCTCACCCAGCCCCAGCTGGAGCCCCCAACACCGTGTCACCCCGGGGGAACAGACTGTGTTTCTGATGGCTGTGACTTTTTCAGGCAGTTCAGGCAGGGGCCACCGAGTCGCTGCTCACCGTGTGGCTTCTCTTGCAGGCTCACAGGAGATTCACATCGATGAGAAAACCGTCAGCCCCCACCTCAGCCTGTCGGAAGACAAGAAAACCCTGACCTTCAGCCCCAAGAAAGCAAAGGTGAACTTGGACTGCCCCGAGCGGTTTGACCACTGGCCCAATGCTTTGGCTACTGCGGCTTTCCACTCAGGAGTCTGCGCGTGGAAGATCAGCGTGGAGAAGAGCTGTGCCTACAAGCTGGGGGTTTGCTACAGCTCCCTGCCACGGAAGGGGTCTGGCAAGGAAGTCCGCCTGGGCTTCAACACCGCTTCCTGGGTCTTCTCGCGCTACGACAAGGAGTTCAGGTTCCTGCACGCCGGGCAGCCGCACGCGGTGGAGCTGATCAGGTCTCCGGCTGAGATCGGGGTGCTGGTTGACTTTGCGGGAGGGGAGGTGCTCTTCTACGACCCCGATTCCTGCGCCATCCTCTTCTCCCACAGGGAGACCTTCGCGGAGCCCCTCTATCCCGTCTTCGCTGTGGCGCACCAGAGCATCTCGCTTGTCCAGTGAGCGAAGCGTTGCGCTCGCTGCGGGGGTGAATATACAACCGTGTGTACGGTGACTGTATATAAGCTATACAGTGCCTTCATGGGGGAAGGGAGCCCGGGCAGGGCTGCCGGCTCGCGTACCGTGGCATTCAGACAAGACCTGCCTTCAAACCACCTCTGTTCACGTGTTTTATGGCAGCTTTCCTCTCCTCGAGGCTGCAGCCACCCTGCGCCCGCCATGCCGGGGGGAGGGGTCAGGGTAACGCCCGGCTCTGCAGCTGCTTTTGGGTGAATCGTTTAACTCCCCTCTGAACAAGGGCAGCCCACCAGCCTGATGGTGGGCTCTAGAAAACAGGAGAAAAATTAAGATGTGTTTGGAGAAATGGCAGAGAGGAGGCATGTGAGGAGGTCCCTCACACTGGGACACAGCTTTTTGGGTCCCTCATACTGGGACGCTTTTGGGAGGAGCAGGGACACTGCTGTCACCCACGAGGGATGCACGCCGGGGCACCCGAGGGGCTGTGGCCCATGGAGGAGCCCATGCCAGAGCAGAGGAGTTAGAAGCAAGGGGCAGCAGAAAGAAACCTCATCTGAGCTGCTCCCCACCTCGCCACAGGGAGTGTAACGTGGCAGAAACGGGGAGCTGCTGTTCGGGAGCAAGGAGCAGTCTGAAGTTGAGTCAGGGACAAGGGGAGGAAAGGTGTTTCCTTAACTGTTTAAAATTTCTCTTCTTTATTTCTCACTACCCACATCAGTATTGCAAAGTTTATGTTAATCAACAGTAGGTGCAGTTAAATCCCCCCAGTCCAGACCGTATGGCCCCCAGCAGAGGGCTGTCTGCCTGCCACCACCGCTGCCGGGGAGTGGGGGCTGCTCTCCATCCCTCCCCCCAGAACAAGCCTTCTGGAGCGCAGCTTCACCCAGTCCCCAGCTCTGTGGGGGGGAGACACCACCGCTGACCCTCTTCTGCAGTGGTTTTAGAGTGATGAACGACATCAGCAGCAACACTGAGCCTCAGATACCTTTTATTGCATGAACACCCCTCCCGCTCTGCGGGCAGCGCGGCTCCCTGCGCCCAGAAGCCTTCACTCCTTGTCCCTGCCCAACGGGCAGCAAGAAACCCCACTCCAGGACCTGTTTGCCGCTCCACAGCGGCGCGGGTCCTCCTCAGACACAGCTACCCCTTCTCGATAAGAGCCAGGAGGTGGGGGAGCGTGGGCAGGACATGTTCGGGGGGCACCGCTGGCTCCTCGTCCTGCCCCGCAGCCCGCAGCAGAAAGCTGTGCATGCCCACGGCGCGGGCCGCCCTGTAATCCCGGCTGTAGTCATCCCCGACGTGAGCCGCCAGCTCCGGGGGGACCCCGCCGAGGCGCAGCGCTTGCTCGAAGATCCTCCCGTCCGGCTTGGCGAAGCCTGCGTCCTCGGAGGTGAGGACGAATTCGAAGTGGTGCCGCAGGCTGCACTGGGAGAGGATGTTTTCCAGCCGGTTATCGAAGTTGGAGACCACCCCCATGCGAAAGCCGCGCTGGCGGCACCGGCTCAGGGTCTCGACGGCTCCCGGCAGCACCTCCCAGTTACGGGCGCTGCAGAAGTCGCGGTAGAGGTTTTCCGCCATCAGCGTTAGGACTCGGTCCTCGTGCACGCCCGAGAGCCTGAAGGTCTGTGTCACGACATGGAGCCACCACTGCCGGGAGCTGAGCCCCTGGCCCCGGCCGTAGTTGGGGAAGCGCCGGCTCTGGGCCCCGTACGCCTCCCGGAAAGCCCGACCCAGGGCCTCCGCCTGCACCGGCACGCCCCGGGCCCGGGCCTCGGCCGCGTAGCTCTGCCCCACGGGCCGCCGCAGCCGCAGCAGCGTGTCCTTCACGTCCCACGTCAGCAAGCGGAGCCGAACCATGGCCCCGGCCCGGCG
>VWZZ01000514.1:0-22379 GCA_013399095.1 Psophia crepitans
CCAAGGCCACCACTAAACTGTGTTCCCTGCAGCTCCAGACTTCTCCCCCAACGACAAGCAAAGAAGCCTTTTTCAGTCCTGGTGCTCCACTGTCTTTAGAACAGCTCATTGTCTGTGGATGATGCAGTAAAGTGAGACAGACACAAATATATAGCACTGTTTTGACTTTTGTGTTTGCTGAATGAACTTCTGGAAGAGCTTAAGTAATGGTGATGCTGTCATGCTCACAGGGCTTTAGGAGAAAGCTACTTCTGCCTCAAGTAGCGAATGATAGAGATTGTGGTCCCAGTTCTCACGAGAAATAACCTCAGAAAGCCTGTGTTGTTTTTTTAAATTGTCTTTTAGAGAAATGTTTTGACAACAGTCTCTACGTGTTCTTTGATGTGGGCATGAGCTGGTCAAGAGTCCAACAAGGAGCTGTGGAGCAGTGCACGTGTGTGAATGGCCAAACTGAGTGCGAGCGTGTCGAACACAAAAGTAAGGCACTATTTTGTATTACAGCTATCGGCCTGCATGGAGTGGGGATAAAGGACGGTAGGGATATCAAAGCCTGACCGGTGTTTTACACTACGGTGTAGCAGCTCAGGTACCCTCTCCAAAAGAGTACATGTTAGCTTTCCTTTCCATGTGTTAGCAGTAATGCTGACCCAGGAGATCACTTCAATGTGTCCGTGCCTATTTGAGGAAGCAATTATATCCATTAAGCTGAATTTCAGGGACAGAACTCTGAGTTTTCTTTGAGAGGAGTGCAATCCTGAACTGCAGCATGTAAGAATATGCCACAGATTATACAGCAGAAGTGGTAAAATTTCTCCTCCAAAACTGCAACATGCTTGAGAGGCACACCATCTACTCTTCCCATGTATATCTACAGTCACTTCATATTGCTGTTTCACCTCTGAGTTTTCTTCCCAAGCCTATCCAACTCTTTAGTTGCCAAAATGTAAACTCTACCCGCCTCCAGGATCCCATTTGCCCTGCATCGACCCCAGAGTCACCACGATTTTTGGCCCAACACACCCATTCCTGGCAGGCATCATGCTTACTGTGGGTGTTTAAAGAAAGGTTAGATGTGGTACTTAGGGACATGGTTTAGTGGGTAATAGGTGGTGGGGGGATGGTTGGACTAGATGATCCTTGAGGTCTCTTCTAACCTTAATGATTCTATTCTATTCTATTATGTTATCAGAATCATAGGTTCGTAATATGGTTTGGGTTGGAAGGGACCTCAAAGATCATCTAGTTCCAACTCTCCTGCCATGGGCAGGGACACCTTCCACTAGACCAGGTTGCGTAATGCCCCATCCAACCTGACCTTAAACACTTCCAGGGAAGTGTTGCCTCACAGGGAAGAATTTCTTCCTAACATCTCATCTAAATCTCCCCTCCTTCATCTTAAGGCCATTCCTCCTTGTTCTATCTCTACACGCCCTTGTAAACAGTCCCTCTCCAGCTTTCCTGTAGGCCCCTTTAAACACTGTAAGGCTTCTATAAGGTCTCCCTGGAGCCTTCTCTTCTCCAGATTGAACAAGCCTAACTCTCTCAGCCTGTCTTCACAGGAGAGGTTCTCCAGCCCTCTCATGGTCTTCGTGGCCCTTCTCTGGACTTGCTCCAACAGGTCCATGTCCTTCTTATGTTGGGGGCCCCAGAGCTAGATGCAGTACTCCAGATGGGGTCTCACCAGAGTGGAGTAGAGGGGCAGAATCACCTCCCTTGACCTGCTGGCCACATGGTTTTTGATGCAGCCCAGGACATCATTGACTTTCTGGTCTGCCAGTGCACGCTGCCAGCTCATGTTGAGCTTCTCATCCACCAGCACCCCCAAGTCCTTCTCCTCAGGGCTGCTTTCAATCCATTCTCCACCTAGCCTCTAGTTGTGCTTGGGATTGCCCTGACCCATGTGCAGGTCCTTCCATTTGGCATTGTTGAACTTCACGGGGTTTGCACAGGCCCACTGCTCAAGCCTGTCAAGGTTCCTCTTAATCATGGAATCACAGAATATCCCGAGTTGGAAGGGACCGATAAGGATCATCGAGTCCAACAGGACCAGCCCAATCAGAGCAGATGACTGAGAGCGTTGTCCAAGTGCTGCTTTAACTCAGCCAAGCTCGGTGCGGTGATCACTTCACTGAGGAGCCTGTTCCAGTGCCTAACCACCCTCTGGGTGAAAAACCTTTTCCTGATATCTAACTTAAACCTCCCCTGTTGCAGCTTCATGGCATCTCTCCCCTCTAGTGTGTCGGCAACACCACATGGCTTGGTGCTGTCAGCACACACTTGATCCCCATGTCCATGTCACTGACAAAGATGTTAAACAGTGCTGGTCCCAATACCAGCCCGTGAGGAATGCCACTTGTCACTGATCTCCACTTGAACATCGAGCCATAGACTCTTTGAGTGCTATCATCCAGCCATTTCCTTATCGACCAAGTGGTCCATCTGTCAAATGCATGTTTCTTCAATTTAGATGCAAGGATGTTGTGCATAACAGTGTTATGAAGCCTCCTCCTTGGTTTGAGGCTCCCAAGTGCCTGAGCAGGTGGCCAGCCAGCAGCAGGGCATGTGCTTTGGTTTTTCACTTACCTGATGAAGCCAGTGCAGCATCTCCCTTTTGGAAGGAGAGATGGTGGGAAGCAAACCCTATGCCTCGCCTATATATTTGCCCTGGTATGGCTATTCTGCTATTTGTTTTGGCTGAGTTTAACCCTCCCCAGACTCCCAAGCAACTTACAGTACTGAGTAAAACAGCCCTTTGAAATAGGCAGGTGCTTTCGTTCTCATCTTACACAACTGGAAACTAAAGTAAGGAGAGAGTTGATGGCTTTCTAGGACATTGGGAGTTCATGGGAGAGTTGGGAAATTTGGTAGGACTTAATACTTCCCAATCACAGATCCTAAATATTTAACCAAGCTCCCTGCTAGATATGCTATTATAAATTTTAATGCAGCTCAGTGGCAAACTTGGAATTGGTAGAACCCTCTGTACAGAAAAAATGCTAATGCTGCCACCATCACCACTAGTGATAATTACCACCCCCATTTTACTTACTGTTCATTGATAACATTTTTCAATAGCTAGGCTGACATTATCCAATAAAAGTAAGAACAATGAGACAGACCTCAGTGGGCAGAAATCAGCAGAGTTTCCTTTCCTTCAATTTGTATCAAGTGTAGGTCTCAAATGAGTAAAAAAGGAAAAACTTCCCAAAATGTATATGCACAAAGAAGCTGTACTAAAGAAAGTTAAAATGGACTAATTCTTTTGAATAGTTTGTAGCTTTGGTTTGACCTTTGGTTTTTGCTTGTAGGTTGTGTTCATGACCCCTGCATGAATGGTGGAGAATGTAAAATGGTTACCTTCAGTGGGAAAACAGTATGTGATTGCAAAGGAAATTATGCAGGAAAGTACTGCAATATTGGTAAGTATAACAACCTATCAGGGAGAAGAGAATTTGGAGTTTTCATCTAGGTGTGAAGCTGATGGTTTTTGCCTCTGTGTTGTGTTCTGCCTTTGCAGGCATTTCTTGTCATAACTGAAGTGTTGCACACAACAAGTGTTTAATTTATTCCTCCAGTGTAAAACATAACACACACCTCACCACCAAGGCCCTGATTCTAAAAATATTTGTTCATGTCTTTATGAAAAATTAAGCACAGAAGTTCTAATCCAATTACTCATGCCCATAAAAAGAACACATGCTTCCATTCTGCAGGATCAGGCGCAGAGTTGTACTCCAGTGCAAACGCTTCCGCACAGATCCACGCATCTTGTGCTGTCCCCTCACAAAGTAGGCATCTGTGTTCTGACAGAATCTAGCAGCTGACTCTATTTGGTAGCACTAGATTATTGTGGGAAGTAGATAAAGATAAAATGCACCCCCTTTGTTTGAGTTACCGGGTGCTTAAAATCAATAGCACATTTAGCCCAGTACAGCTTACCTAAAAATCCTTACTTGCACCGCTGGGTTAGGGCAGAGAAATCTGCTTTTTGGTGCCTACTTGTTAGTTCTGTGTTGCTTCCTATTATATCTACATAGTTTTAGATATAATTTTTATAAAAAAGACTTATCATTTCTCCCTGCATTTAACATTTCTCATCTAACAGGGGTTAAATCTGCTTCGAAAGCTTACCTGCATGCTAAATCCTCGAGTTATATCAGTGGCTACTTTTCAGATACAGCAGGTTTTAGGCATGAATTATAACAGACCTTCAGTCATACCAGCCTGTGATCCCATCAACTCACTGCCTATGTCTTCCTCAGTACATAAATCCCAGGGCTCATCAAAATTGAAGACAAATCTCCCAGTAGCTACAGTGGGCACCTAGTTGGTCTGAATGGGTGGTGGGGTAAAAAACCATGGTAATGAACACCAGAATTGGTGTCTGGTATGCTTTTTTGTTATTGTGATGGTTAGCAAATGGTGTAGCTATCCAATAAAGCTGGGGAAAAAAGTCCATTTGGGAGACTGGCAGTACAGCTGGGGTAACAAATATCAGCAGTGAGCTGGGAAATTGAATGGTGTATGAACTGGTCCGGAACCTTCAATCACCAAGTACCCAATGAATCATGCAAAATGGGCTTGTGACTCTTTTAAGTCCATCTTAATGACTGATATTGTAACTCTGGTTTTTTGTCCTTTACTGCCCTAGTGAGATTTGTCCCAGGCTTTGCGAATGCTACTGCGACGCTTTGGGCAAGGCCTTGCGTGTGCACGGGACACGTGCGACCTGGTGTGCCGGGGAGGACTGCACGCTGCTCATCTCCAAATAAATCTGCTTTTCAGATTCCTATTTCGTTATCAGCTTCCCCTGCCCAAAGCGGCAACAGTGCGCATAAACATCCACCCAGCACAGCCCGGATTATAAATACCAGGATGGCAGTGTTGTAGCTGTAATACTGCTTTCTGTCTGATTAGTTTAGAACAAGAAATAAGCAGGTGCTCTTTGATTACTTGAAAATCATAAAGCAAACGTTTGGTTTGCTCAACAAACGGCTTTAGATGCTTACAATCTGCCTGCGTTCGGCTGCCTGACGCCCCCGCACGAAACAGGAACTGAAGGATTGTGTCTATGTGTCAGGGCTTTGCAAACAAGCCTAAAAATGAAAAATAACTCACCACCCCTCTTTGCCAGGATTTAGTCATCCTAAATTAATGCAAATAAATTAGTGCTGGGGTCTATAGGCTTGGTAGTACCATCCACAAGGGCAATGGCATTCCAGTGAAAGCACTGGGAGCTTGTGCTTTTAGAGCACCATTGATTTTTAAATGTCATAGAATAATAAAATCATAGAATCACAGAATACCAGGTTAGAAGGGACCTCAAGGATCATCTGTCCAAACTTTTTCTGCAAAATCTCTGTCTAGACAAAAGAACCGTTCTAGACAAGATGGCCCAGCACCCCGTTCAGCCGAATCTTAAAATTGTGTCCAGTGTTGGGGGATCCGCCACTTCCCTGGGGAGGTTATTCCAATGGCTGATTGTTCTCATGGTGAAAAATTTTCCTCTAGTGTCCAACCGGGATCTCCCCAGGAGTAACTTGCACCCATTACCCCTTGTCTTTTCCATGTGTTTTCCTTCTAAAAAGGGAGTCTCCATCCTCTTTGTAGCCACCCTTTAAGTACTGGAACATGGGGGTGAGGTCCCTAAACCTCCTTTGGTCAGGACTGGACAAACCCAGTTCTCAGCCTTTCCTCATACGGCAGGCTTCCCAGGCCTTTGGTCATCCTGGTGGTCCTTCTCTGAACCCTCTCCAGCCTGTCCACATCTTTTTGTATAGCGGGGACCAAAACTGAGCACAGTGTTCCAGGTGTGGCCCAACAAGTGCTGAGTAGAGAGGGATAATGACATCTTTATCTCTGCTGGTGATGCCCTTGATGATCCAACCAGCATCCTGTTGCCTTTTTTGCTGCTGGCAAAGAAACTAATCCTACATAAATATATGTTGGATTAATTTTTTCTTCAACCCTTCAATTTGCTGCTGTGAGCACAGCTGGGTTTTTTTCCTTTGTTTTCCTTTTTACTGTCTTGTATAGTTTCCCTTGTCTAACAGGACTGAATTGTGAGGTTACCCTTTAGCCTGAATAGTTTATGGTTATAATGCTTGATTCAGAGAAAGCTACAGTGTCTCAAAAATTTGCTTTATTCTAAATCATTCATTTATAGAGGCATCACAGGTTGTGATGCAAAAATATCTTCTTTTAAAAAAAACAACACAGAAAACAATTGAATAAACAGTAAGTACCCCAAAATGTTATTGGGCTGTGATGTATTTGAGGTCTCTCTGATGTCCTCTGCCCTTGAATTCTACAAAGAATAACTAATCTTCATATGTTTCTAATGGGCAACCAAGTAATTTATCTTGATGTCACACTCACCTGGGTCAGACCGTAAAGCTAAGCACTACTGTGACTTGAGCACTGTTGAAGTAGAGGATGACTGAGGAGTAACGTAAGTAGCAGGAAATTACTGAGAAATACTTCTCTTGGTGGAGGATTTTCATAGCAGACAGCTGGACCATCATATCTGATAGACCTTTAGCTGATTTCCATGAATTTGTCTAAACGTTTTAGAACTCCTTTATGCTTTTGCCTTTCACAGCATGCCATGTCAAGAAGTTCCAGAATTTAAATAGATGTGATGAGAAACAGTATTTTCTATTGTTAGCTTAAAACCTACTGCCTGGTAATTTCATTTTCCCCCTTTGAACAGTGAGTAACAGAATAATCATAACTTTTGTGATTTTACAGATACCTATTTATCTGTCCAATAGTTGTCTCTTTTTTTGGGCTACTGGGTCCCTGTCAGTACTCAAAAATCATCTTTTCACTGATATTAAAATTCTCTAGCAAACAATCATGTTTTATATATATGTATATGTATTGCCAAGCCATTATCATAATGGCCATGCAGCTACTGGCAAATTACGAGCTGACTTAAAAAAATATGGGAGGTGATAAACGTAATACAGGAGATATCTATAACAAAGGAGATCGATGTACAAAAGATAGTTTCTAATACAGATTTCTATTCTTTGTGGTAATACATTATTTTCTAGCACTGAAAGAAGAAACCTTCAGTACTAAAGAAAGAACTGCCATTTTAAAGTGTTCTAACACAGTTTATATGCAGAAGATTTCAGTGAAGTTTAATTTCAAAGGAAATTAGATACATCACCAAAAAACCCCTCCCCAAGCAGATGCTGTTTTAAAATAGTTCAAGGATCCATTTTTAATTAAGTTTAATTCATAATAATTGCCCTTAAATATGCATTTATTTTCAGAAATAAGGGTTTTGTATTAAGAGAGTAGCTGCACTCATTTTGGAGACTGAGTTCTTGCCTGAGAGACCTCTGAATCCACGCTTTAGGTGAAGATTCAGAATTAATTATCCAACCATAAGTAGCAATAGTTGTCTTATTGTACAGAGCAAGATACACAAAAGGCCCAGACCGAGCCACTGTAGCTGTGATAAATGTGAGGAAGAAGTGAAACCTGAGAAGGGTGTGAGCGTGATGTCTCTGGCCCACGTTGGTATAGGAAGTGGAGAAGGAATTTTTGGGAGATGTGTGACCTCAGAAATATTTCTTTGTAAATTGGAGGTGATAACTTACGACAGACAGATATAAACATGTAATTCTAAATTTACTTTGACATTTTATGTTTCTTTGAACAGATCGGAGCCACAGTAGAGATGTTTGGTGAATACAGAGGGACACACAGCTAAAGCAAGAGGAGGAGCTATTTGGTCAGAGGACAGATAATTCATTATAATAAGCATTTATGCAGATGTTAAAGGGAGTTAATGGGTGAAGGAAGGAGACGAAGAAATTTTTTTCAAGGGGTTTGTGCCGTTAGATTTCTGTGGTTGAAAACCCACCATTGCATTCACACTATCGGTCTTAGTTGACATGCAAGTGGAAACTGATATATATTTTACCCCATTTCCTGGGTAAAAGCACTTCCTTCTCCTTACCATTGCTTTAGTACTGTTTTTGGGTGTGGGTTGTTAGTAAATTTGAGGGTCTCATTCATATTTTCTGGTTTATTCTTGATTTATTGGAGGGTATGTTGGTGGTGAATCTTTATTCTGTTTAATTAGTTGTAAAGCCTTTTCCTGAAACATTCTGTCTCTATAGGTGGCTTTGTCGTGTTACTGTTGATCGGAGAAATTGCTGGTAGTCATATGTGGATAACTGAGGTTGGGCTTAACCTTACATATTTCAATGGTTTGTCAGCTTTCAAGTGGATTCTTAGGGTCTAGAATTACCTTAATCATTGACTGGTACATTGTCCTTGATGGTTATCTGGGGTTTATTTCTGGCCCATTTGTTGTATTAGGACTCAGCAACAGTTCACAGTGTGTTTTTGTGGAACTATTTGTGAAAATATTTGTGAAAATAAGGTAGCGATGTGTAGTGGTTTAACCTTGGCTAAATGCCAGGTGCCCACCAAGCCGCTCTATCACTCCCCTCCTCAGCAGGGCAGAGAGGGGAGAAGGAAAAAAAATAAGATGGAAAAACAACTCCAAAATCGTGGGTTTAGATAAAGGCAGTTTTAATATAGCAAAGGCAAGACCACGTGCGGAAGCAAAGCAAGGAGAAACAAAAGATTATTCTCTACTTCTCATGAGCAGGCGATGTCTGGCCACTTCCTGGGAAGCAGGGCTTCCAAAAGCGTAGTGGTTACCCCGGAAGACTAAATGTTGGAAAAATACCGAATGCCCTCCGTTCCTCCCCCTCTCCCTCAGCTTCCCATTGCTGAGCAGATGTCATATGGTATGGAATATCCGTTTGGCCAGTCTGGGTCAGCTGCCCTGGCTGTGTCCCCTCCCAGGATCTTGCCCACCCCCAGCCTACTGCTGAGGGGATGGAAGAAGGGTTGGAGACACAGCCTTGATGTGTGCTGGCACAGCTCGGCAGTAGCTACAACACTGGTGTGTTATCAGCACCTTGCTGGCTCCCAATGCACAGCACTGTAAGGGCTGCCACGGGGAAATTAACTCCACCTCAGCCTGACCCAGTACACCATGTAATAGAGTATATCAGTGGGATGGATGAATTGTGGCAGATTTTGGTGCTTTTCATGGTTAAACTGATGAAGACGTAGAAAGCGGCACATGGAAAGCCTGTTTGGATTTATGTCACCATGGTTGTGGTTTACAGTAGATGGTAGGTCTGAGAGTATTGGGAGGACTGCACAGAGGATTATATGCTTTGAGTTTTCTTTGGGTTAAGGTTTAGGTAGCAATAAAGTTTTTGCTAGTGTTTTGGTCATGATGAAGTATGAAGTTGTTGAAGTTTTTGAAAACTCTTTGTGTTTTCTAGTGGTTTTTTGTTTGGTCGATTGTTTTTTTTTTCCAAGTTAGGCCATGGGAAATGGAATTAGAGGGGTGTCATAACTTTAAATAAAGTATGAGTTAGAATGTTAATTCTGGAAAGCTTATGGTTATATAAGGAGATGTGTTGTTGTATGTCAGAAGTAGGTTGAAGATTTTTAGAAAAGGAAGATGACAGGATAGCTGAATATATAATTACATACAGGAAAAAAAAACCCTCTTGGCAACATCTTTGGGGGTTAAACTGGGGGAGTTGGAGGTTATAAAAGAAGTAAAGAGGACAGCAAACCCACCTTTTTAGTGGTTGTTTTACTGAAATAGGGTGTTTGCAGTTTTCTAGTAATTAAGGTACTTTAGTAAAGGAAATTCAGCTATGGAGGCTGGAGGGAAAGTTTTAAATAATTTTCTTCTGAAGAAAGCAGTGAAAAGAAGATAATTAGTCTTAGCTTTTTGGTTTATGTTTACAAATATTATCTATAACCTACTGTAATGCTTTTGGGTTAGTGTTTAATTTTTTATTTCCCAGGATCCCGGGGGAGGGAAGAAATAAGGGTGAAATATAAAAACACAGTCATTTGGCTGACAGTGATAAGTGAGTATTCAACTAGTGAGTCCCCCACTGAGGTTGGATAAGTAGGTCTGCTACTAAGAGTTGAAGATATTGGTGAGTGGGGCTGAAGTGCTGCTTGCTGTTTGCACGTATGGAGCATTGGAATTAGTAATAAAACCAGGATGGGAAAAAAATAAGATTAGTATTCCTCCATGGTTATGGAAGAATGGATGGAATAGCAGATAAAAAAAGCATCATTATGGTTTGATATGGTTTGGAGAGGTGATTATGTTTTTTGCAGGCATGAAGTTTTATGGGTCCCCTGGGAGCTTGCATGAGGGTGGGGCAAGGGTTAATAAGGCAAAGATAATGAAGAGAAAGCCTGGGGCACTGTTAGAGAAATAGTGATGGTGGATTGGATTTTTGTCAGATTTTGAATTATTTCAAAATAATTCAAATAATGCTGGAGTTACATGGAGAAAAACTAGGTCTGGTAGACTATGGCCTGCAATGGTAAATGGTAGGAGGGACTGGAAGATGAAGTCAGTGAGCCAGTGAGCATGGCATTATCAACTAAGAACCGACCTCTGATTCATTGCACTACAGTAGTGCCAATGTAGGGGATGGTGAGCAGGAGACTAGTGATAACTGTGGCTTTGCAAAACAATAATTGTAAGGTGTCATTTGTGGAGGTGATAGATGGGAGCAGTAATAGAGAGGCAACTCTAATCTCCCAGCTTTGTTTATGGAGTAGGAATCATAATAAAGATTTTGGCTGATATGAAAAATGCAAATGAGGAAGAGTTTGCCATTCGCAGGGAGATTATGGATTAGTCATTTGCATTTGACATCTTGGCAAATGTGGGCTAGAGAGGAGAAAGCGAATGAGCTAACTCTATAAGGGTTGGGTGATAAGGCAAATACCAAAGAACAGGCAACAATTTCTCCCGTTGGAGATAGAAGTAGGTTGGAGATCAACAGAGGACTTATTTATTTTTACAAAACATGCTTTTTCCGTATGTTTCTAAGCACTAAGGTTTCTGTGGTGTCTTCTGTGCCCCTACAGTGGTGCCTTTTTAGATGACAAGTCTTTCTTGTAATCCTAGTATAAACGAATATGATTAATATTAGCAGCTGCTAATAGGAAGCAGCTGCTTCCTCCTTACTCTTATGATAGGGTGACTGAATTGCCAGCAGGTCCTGGTTAATTCAAAACCATAAAGGTGATTTTAATCCTATTTTTGATTTATTTGAGATATGACAGTGGTATCAGTTAATCATGCTTTACAAAGGGCACGTCTCTTGACATGTGAGGGGACTGACATCCCCTAATCCATGCAATCTGTTTTGCCGTATAATTGTCAGTTAGGAAGGTGGTTGAAGGGAAGATGCAGTAGATGTGGTACAACAGCTCACAGGCTTTCAGCTCACCCCACGGATTACTGCAGAAATCTTCATTGTCTTGTCTCTCCCATTGCCTGCTTTCTCCCACCAGCCCACGCTGGGTGCTTCAGCTGCTCCAAAGACCCCCCTGCTCATTACCATCTCTCTACAGAGCAGCTGCTCATCCTCTGACCATCGTTAATTGCTAGATAATCTGTTTCTTTTCTGGTCCAGAGTCTTATCTTGGGTCATACTCTTAACACATAAGAGCCTACAGGTATACTCAAAAGAATGAAAGCTTTCACTATGAATTAGGCACTCAGACAGTCTTGAAAATCCCATAAGGTAGTCCATGCAATAGGTTGTTTCCCTGTCAAAGTAATATAGTGCTGAGATTTGCTTACTGCAGCTGGAATTTCCTTCCCCTACCTATTGACAACCTATTTGCTAAATATGTTGCTCCTTTTAGCTCTATACACTTAGCTATTTGATTGCATTTATGGCTCTGTGAATCAGAGCTATTGTGCTAGAATTGAAGACTATTAACAGAAAAATGATATGGATAAAGAGCCAGTCCTTCTTGCTGTCTAGGATATTGCTTTTCTAAGCTATAAAAAAATACTGGCAGAGTTCATAGATTTCTGGATTTAAACCTTTATGTGAAAAAATTCAGTGACTCAGAAGGTAGATTTGTAGATTAGCCTTTATAACGAACAAATCTCTTCAATTTTAGCTCAATTGATCTAAGCACTTGCAAGTACGAAGGTGCTTCTTTGAAAAATCACACAGAATCACAGAAGCACAGATTGGTAGGGGTTGGAAGGGACCTCTAGAGATCATCGAGTCCATCCCCCCTGCCAAAGCAGGTGTCGTACACTAGGCTGCACAGGGAGGCATCCAGACGGGTCTTGAATATCTCCAGAGAAGGAGACTCCACAACCTCTCTGGGCAGCCTGTGTATTCAAAAATAAGTCTAGTTTCAGTGAACGGAGCGTGCCGTCCTTATGTTAGGATGCAACTTAAAGAGATCTTTTGTGCTGTATAAATCACTTTGTTATCCCAGTCTTAAATCCATCCTTGTTTTACATGGTAAGTTTCTATCAGATTTAATTCATTACAAAAGGATGCCAGCTTTTCCATATTTCTGCCTGGTTTTTGGCTCAGGTAGATTGTTTGTGTGTTTTGTGATCAGGCTATGGTTTCAGTAGGGTTTTATTTCGGTGTAAGGTGCTGTCAGCCCAGAGATTTTACTGCTATTCAACAAATGAGAAAGCAGCACAACTGTTTGAATCAATTATTTGTTATAAGTTAGTGACATACATTATCTGTTGTTGTATTAAATCATAAGCCCAAACAGAATGATTGAAATCTAGATAAATATTATAAATATATGACTGAAGTATATAGAAATATAGCTATAAAGATATATAGCTTCCCTTATACTTCGGTTGTGGTTTGTGTTCATTAATCTGCAAACTCTGAAAGCTGCAGTGGGTGCTGTTATTCTCACTTTCACGGACAGGTGAATGAAAAATGTGAAGCCGTTTGCCTCACACCAGGAACAGTGCAGTGCTGGGGCTGCTGCCGTGCTGTCTCCTGCCCCTACGCGTTACAGTTCACATTCTCATCATGAAAGAGTGAAAAAGATGGCAACTGCTTTCTTCAGTGCAGTCTGTGCCCACCTGGCCACCTTCCTAGAGGGAAGCCACTGAAAGACAAACCCAATCTTCCTTTGGGGGCATGTTGGGTTAAAGTGGATGCCTTTCAGAGCTCTCTGCGTGGTGTTCGTTTCATTTCACACAGGAATATCTGCCTTACCTCTTTCAGAATACCTGCAGGGGGTCCAGTGCTTTATCTGACAAAGTGAGATGCCTGTAAGAGCAACCTATACGAATACTGGAGACTCCTTTCTGTCACCAGTTTATCGCCAGCTCAGACTAGTGGTTAGGTGCACTTGCAGCGGGGGAAGCACAGCTCCCAAAAACCACTGTCACACCTTTCATCTCTGAGGGGGTCTCACAGCTAACCAAGAAAGGAGATCAGGGAATTTCTAGGCAAATCAAGAAAAGATGGACCCTTCTGCAGGCATCAGACAAGTCTGAGCTCCTATAGGAAGGCAATTTGACTTACACCCTTGTAAAGGGTGGCTTGGAGAGCAACACACCCTGCAATGCTGAGGCAGCGTAAGCAATAAGCTTATGCAGAGGTATAAAATTTTATTGTTTTGCCATTCATCTTCATTGTTAATAGATGAAACAGGATCAGGTGGAAAAACAAATTGATAGACACATTAGAAAGGCTTCAGGGAGATATGAATGCCCCGTTTTGCAAACTCTAGTGAGTGCTGAATTGCTGTCTCGGACCAGTGCAGGGGACGTAGAGCAGGTCCTCAAACTCTCGGCTCTGGATCTTCCTGAGGCACTGCAGCAAGAATGGACATGTGCTCCAGGAAAGCCCTGGATGGAGGATGTTCTAATTCCACCAAGGTTTTGCTTTAGTTTATGATTTTCTAAAGAACTGATAATTAAGAAACTCGTGAAGGCCTCTGGTAAAAGTAATTGTAAGGTGGGAGGGGACTTTTGTCCTTCTCCTCTTCCCTCGTTTCCCATCCTGCCATCAGTTGATACAGAAATTTGTCTAGCATTGCATTTAATAAAAGCATTACAGGTTGGTCAGGGATAAAACAAAGCATTACTGAATGATAGGGTTACTTAGAACTACCCTGTCCCAGGATTAGGATCATCAGGGGAAAAATGTATTTTTGTTAACAGAATGAAACATATTATGCCTATCTGGAAGAAAAATGCAGTCAAAGCTCAAAAATATTAGGAAAGTTGCTGATGAGATGTTTGGGGGAAAAGAAAATCTAAAAGATACGTTGTTCTCTACAGAACGACTTCCCAAAGAAACTCATAGAACTGTTCCTGTATGTAACTACAGAACCTGAAACAAGATCTGGTGACAAAAAGTCTAGTGAAATGTGTTGGGGAAGTTAGCAATTAGAACTGGTTGGATAACTGCTACTTCAGGTGGCTTTTAATTGTAAGACCTGAAACAGCTTTTTACTGAAAGACAAAGAATTGGTGTGACCTGCTGATAAAATATGGCATCCTAACACAACTATAATGTTTTATGTAAGCTATTTAAACCTCTTGGTTTTTAAAACTAAAACATAACCAGAAATTTTTTCTAGTTTTAATTTTTAATGTTTTTTTTTTTCTGAAAATTAATGAACAGTGGTGATGGTGGCATAGGTCTGCAGAGTAATTTGAATCTGCATTTGCATCAAAAAACTTTCTTCATCTGAACATTTAGGCCATTTCTACTCTTAACACAGTGATTGGCAGCACCACAGGGAAATGAATGAGCAATATATTATGCCCTCCATTACTTTCTTCCACATAATAAAATAAATATTTTTCAGAGTTATGAGAAGTTGCAGAAGCAATAAAGAATTGAGAACGAACAATTCCCAGTCAGAGCAATCCATTAAGAAGTGCTGAAAGCAGACCACCTACACACCATTTCTGACAAAGAAGGAAAAAGGGATTTTTTTTTCAGTGCTGTAGCAGTTCAAAAAAGAGTATTAGAAGTAAAAGATTTATACGACTGCAATAGTTGCAGAGATTTTTTTTAAAAAACTCTTTGTCCTGAATTATCGGTGATAAAACATGATAGGCTTTGCGTATACTTCTTAATGGCCTCAGATACCTAATGAAGTGCACTTTAATGAGCGATGCTGTGGATACCATGGTGCTACTGCAAGCCAGTCAAATAAAGCTTGCTGGAGTGGAGAACAGACTGATGGAAAGCTACTAATGAAACAACTACTGTGTTAGCCTAGATGCTTCTCCACAAGATATGAGATTAAGTTGCTTTGCTCCTGTGCCCATAATAGAATCATAGAATCATAGATTCCTACGAGTTGGAAGGGACCCATAAGGATCATGGAGTTCAACTCCCAGCTCCACACAGGACCAGCCATATCAGAGCAGATGACTGAGAGCGTTGGCCAGATGCTGCTTGAACTCAGCCAAGCTCAGAGCTGTGACCACTGCTCTGGGGAGCCTGCTCCAGTGCCCCACCACCCTCTGGGGGAAGAACCTTTTCCTGATCTCCAACTTAACTCTCCCCTGTCGAAGCTTCATGGCCTTCCCTCAGGTTTGGTCACTGGTCACCAGAGGGAGGAGATCAGCACCTGCCCCTTCACTCCCTCTCGTGAAGAAGCTGTAGGCTTTCCTTGTAAAACCAAAAAGAAACAAAGAACTGTCTGAGAGGTATTACTGTTCCTCACAACAACTGTAATTTGCAATACAAACTTCTTAGTTACAGGAGGAGAACTTGAGGGATAATTTAGAAAGAGGCCAAATTTTTCCAATTACAATCTTCTGGTAGCTTTAGCAATGACTGGCAGGCCTGAAGAAGCAGAGATGCATTGGATTTTAAGCCTGACAAGGACAAGCACAACTTGTAAACACCATCTGCAAGATGTCCAAACCATTGGTATTGCAGGATATGTCCCTGGTTTCTGCACTGAAACAGAATCTCGTGTTTCATCCTCATAAAAGGAGTCAACTCTAAATCATTTCTGAATGTGATAAATACAGTACAAATAAAAACAGCACCTGGCACTTCCCTGGATAAATGAAAGAATTCAGCATACAACATGAGGGTGGTATTTTCATGACACTGCTTCAGACAAAAAAAGCAGCGTAACTTGCAACTTGCCCAGAAAATAAATGGCAGGGCTGCCAAGAAATGGTTACTATTGCTAGCACTACAAATGATAGATGAATTATTTTCTGTGAGCTTCTAGATTATGGTCGCTACAATATGAGTTTGATTTAATGTTATATCCATAGTTATTGAAATAAAGGGAATTTGATTCAGGGGGTGTGTGCGAGAAAGTTGTCTCATCATCTCAGAAGTGTCTGCCAGGCCAAGCTAGAAAGCCAATTTTGCTAAGTATTTGTATGCTAACCCAGACAAAAGTTCTCGCACCAGACTTCCTGACCTCCAGCTCCCAACTTTATGCCATATGAATGCTTGTGATTTGGAGGGCTGTTGCTACCCTGATGACTTGGAAGGATACCTGACATCAGCAGTTCATTGCTGCTATTCACTATTTCAGTGCTAGTTATATGCCCCGGTTCATGTGTCACCTTATTCCGTCAAAATATACAGACCTTTGGCAATAGCTGTCCACACTGTGTGGTGTGATAGATCATCCTCACAGCGTGTTTTTCAATGGTAAAGGAATATCATGATGTTATACATTTAAGTATGTTTATAAGAAGGTTCCACTAGTCTTGCATATGTCAAGGATAAGTCACACTGACACGGCTGGGATAAAAAGACCTCTGAGGTTTGGTCACATTGGTCACAATTAATCATCTCCATACATTAAGTGGTTTTGTGTTTCCTTTGGGATACTCTGAGCTGTGGTTTGAGGTGTAGACTTTCTGCTCAATGCAGCTATTTGTATACAAATGCATCCCCATATGTTTTTCAGCCATAATGCTGGTATGTGCTGTTGATAGATCTTGGCAGCTGAGTATACAGGTCATAGAATATGTATGTGTCATACCACTCTGAAGAAATAACGCATGAGCAGGTGACAAAGAAATGGGGTTTGAATAGGAAAATTCAACCTACTAGTTCAATTTTTGCAAAATTTATATATTTGCAATATGTAGCTACATATATGTAATATACATTGGCATAGTGTATATATACATGGGTATGTATGAGGCCATAAAAAGACGTATTTTTCAAAACCAGGCCTTTTAAGCACTTGCTGGGAGGGCAGGATTGTTTCACTACTTTACAACACACATACTTCCATCGGAGCTGGTTGACTTAAGCTGCCTTCATTGTCTGTGGAGATTCAGACAATGCAGTCGGAAGTGTATGGCAAGATTCACCTCGTCCTGCTAAAGTCACCTCGAACAGGCTGGATCAGTTTGGTGCTGGAAATGCCTGTTACTCTTAATTGACTGAAAAGGGAGTCTCCAGTGATGAGCTCAGATGTGTCTAAAATTAGACAGGAGGAATCCCAGCCATATTGCTGACTTTGCTGCAGATTGCTGACTAAAAATCTTCCATATGCAGTAGAAATTTTAGTTTTAATTTTCTTCCATACTGCCTGTTGAATAGTTATTTGTGTATGTGTAAAATGAGGCTAAGTCACTACTGATTTTAAACAGAAATTTTAGCTGCATGGGGTTTTTTAATTAAAAAGAAAAATAAAAATCCTCACTTGATGCACCAAGTTCCTGTGAAAGCTGAAAGGCACTATACAGAATCGGGCCTGCTGGCTCTCATTTGGGACCTTAGCTGCAAAGTAAGTATTTAACATGTAATTAATATCAATTCCTGACCAGTGTTTAATGCTTTACCAGTTCCTAGCCATCGGTGCTATGTTGGCAATGGCACGGAGTACAGAGGTACGGCCAATACGACCATTTCTGGACACAGCTGCTTGCCTTGGGATTCAGATTTACTTTACCAAGAGCTTCACGTTGACAGCGTTGAGAAAGCAATACAGCTTGGCTTGGGACCGTTCTCTTACTGCAGGTGAGAAAAGTTCACATTTACCTCGTATTTGTAAATCAAGAGATGGATGTATTGTGGGAGGGCGAAGGGCTAGAAATCTCAAAGCAGGTGTTGTCCATGTTTTGGACAAGCTAGACTGACTTTAACAGCCTGATATGAGAGATGTAAGTGTGCAGAAGACAAAGTCTGGTAGAAAGGCTAGATCAATAGCTGAGGCTGCCAAGAGAAGCTCAGATGAAAAGTAATGTTGGAAATTCCAAGTCCTTTTTTTCCTGGGATTTGTGTTTTTATGGTGAAAATATTTTGAAATTGTTCACAAATGACTATCCAAAAGGAGAAAGAAATGCACTAGCCAAATCGAAATGGTTAAATTTTATTTCTAATTCTTAAATGGTGAAATACATAACATAGAGGAAAATAATTTCAAAACTGAAAAGGTATATGAAAATGAAAAATCGAAGTAAAATACTTTAACAATGTTGACATGAGGTGTGAAATTGGCAGGCAGGTGTTCAGCCATCTCCAGGAAAGCAGGACTTCATAAAATCTCCCCCCTTCCTCTTGGGACCTTGACAGGCTTGTGAGGTGGGCCTCTGTGAACATCATGAAGTTCAAGAAGGCCGAGTGAAAGGACCTGCATGTGGGTCAAGGCATTCCCAAGCACAACTACAGGCTGGGCGGAGAATGTATTGAAAGCAGCCCTGAGGAGAAGGACTTATGAGTGGTGGTGGATGAGAAGCTCACCATGAGCCGGCAGTGTGCGCTGGCAGCCCAGAAAGCCAATGATGTCCTGGGCTGCATCAAACCCAGTGTGGCCAGGAGATCAAGGAAGGGGATTCTGCCCCTCTACTCTACTCCCATGAGACCCCACCCAGAGTACTGCATCCAGTTCTGGGGCCCCAACATAAGAAACTGTTGGAGCAATTCCAGAGTAGGGTCACAAAGACGATCAGAGGGCTGGAGTACCTCTCCTACGATGGCAGGCTGAGAGAGCTGGGCTTGTTCAGTCTGGAGAAGAGAAGGCTCTGGGGAGACCTAATCGCAGCCTTCCAGTACCTAAAGGGGGCCTGCAGGAAAGCTGGAGAGGGGCTGTTTACAAAGGTATGTAGGAATAGGACAAGGGGGAATGGGTTTAAACTAAAAGAGAGGAGCTTCAGATTAGACGTTAGGAAGAAATTATTCCTTGTGAGGATGGTGAGGCCCTGGCACAGCCTGCCCAGAGAAGCTGGGGAGGCCTCATCCCTGGAAGTGCCAAGGCCAGGTTGGATGGGGCTTTGGGCAGCTTCGTCTAGTGGAGGGTGTCCCTGCCCATGGTAGCAGAGTTGGAACTAAATGATCTTTAAGGTCCCTTCCAAACCAAACCATTTTATGATTCTGATTCTTCTTCCCCCAGCTTTATGTGCTGAGCATGATGTCACATGGTATAGAATATCCCTTTGGTCAGCTGGGATCAGCTGTCCTGGCTGTGTCCCCTCCCAGCTTGTTGTGCACCCCCAGTCCACTCACTGGTGGGGAGGTGTAAGAAGCAGAAAGGGCCTTGGCTCTGTGTAAGCACTGCTCAGCAGTAACAAAAACATCCCTGTATTATCAACACAGTTTTCAGCAAAAATCCAAAACACAGCCCCATATAAGCTGCTGTGAAGAATATTAAATATATTCCAGCCAAAACCAGTACACCCAAATTTTCGTCAAAGTAAAATTATTGCAAAATAAGATTTCACAGTGTTTCAATTCTGATTGAATCATGGATATGATAAACTCAATTTCTGCTGAGTTTTCTGTTCAGCTATAATGAAAATAGTTTGTGGTATATAGGTTTGTGCTTTCTCCTCAGTCACTTTATGCTCCCCCTGTCTCTAAGAGCTTCAGGAGATCAATGGATATCCACAAATAAAGGAAATATTTCCATTTAGAGAGATGAGCAAATGTTAGAAATGGCAAAATTTAGGGAACGTAGATTCTTCTTCGTAAATTACTCTCTCTCTCTTTTTTTTTGCTTAGAAGTTAGACCAGTATTTCGGGAAGATCAGAATGTACTGCACTTCCTAATTTGTTTGGTGATAAAAAGCACACACACATGCTGAAAGTAGCTCTTCTCCTCTACCCAACACAAACTAATAAGCATTTCCTACGCGCTCCCCTAACGCCGCTCAGCTTGCTTTCCCAGGCTTGGTGCCCGTGCAGGCAAATCAGTATGAGATGTACGGTGTCCCAGCACAGCATGGCAATTTGTTGGGCACATACCTTATGCTTTGATAAATCCTGATCCCTTTAATTTATATCATTTAAGCACAATATTCACTTGCAGATTTGAAATGCAAGGAACAAAATGGTGTAGGAGCTGATGTGTTCATGTTCTGTAGAGCTGAGAAAAAAGCTTTTCATTTTTTTGTCAGCTTGTTACAATTTCTGGGGATATCTGCTGCACTATATAATCCTGCAGAAATCTTCTTCAAATAGTCTAATTTAGAAACATTGTTGGCGGAAGATGACTCAACCTGTGTTGCTTCTTCAGTTCTGAGAATTTGAAAGTGCTTTGATCTTCTTTTGAAGAGCAGTCAGATTAAAAAGGAAAAAAAATATTGAAGAGCCTTAAAATAATAGATAGTGCTTCTGATAAATCCAACTGAAATTGAAATGACTGTTTATCTGGAGCCCTGGATTACCTTGTCTATTTTTCTTGGCCTATTAATGGTCTTTCTAGGTCTTCCAGGTTTCCCTATGTTCTTGGAGGAGTAAACTGGGCAAATTTCTGGTTACTTATAAGGCATTGATAAAGACATCTGGGCTGTAACATGGAGAAACCCTGATGGAATCAAACCAAGACCTGTTTAACACTGAAGTAGCAAGGGGCTAATCGGATTCCGATACTCCTTTCCTCCCCTGTCCCCCTTTTTGAGGAATACAATATTTTCTTGAGGTAGTCATTCATTTCCTCAGACTCTGTAGGGAATGTGAACCTGAGCTTCTCAAATTCATTTTTGCTAGCTCTTCTTGTTATGGATTTTCTGTGAGTCTACCTGTGTTGGAATTTCCTTGCGTAAAAAAAGTAATCTAAAAAAGGAGTCTCTCCTATGGGATTTAGTCCTGAAAATAGCTGAGCTGGTATCTGTTAAAGCGCTTCAGTGTGGGCTATGTTTAAACCATGTGAACATGCTCATACATCCAAATACTTGTAGGCAAATTTTACAGGTGTTTAGTCACGTGTCTGTATTTCAGGTCCTAGAGAACCTTAGCCGTGGTTAGCTTTAAGCGTGAAGAACACTACTGAAAGGCTGCTCACGCATGTAGGGGTTAGCGGGTGCTTCCACGCTTTGTCAGGTGGCTCAAAACTGGAGAGTCCTGTCAGTCCTCTGCGTGGTGCAAGAGGAAAAAGCAGAAAACCTCTGGGAAGCTTGGAACAAACACTGTGGTTAATGCTTGTAATTCCCTTTCCCCTTGAATTAATTAGAAATCCAGATGATGATGAGAAGCCATGGTGTTACATCATGAAGGACAACAGTTTGTCTTGGGAGTATTGTGATATTCCAACTTGTGGTATGTAAAGGCTCTCTTAAAATCTTTGTTATGAATGAATGAAGAAAGATTTATTGATATGAGAACAAGCTTCCACTGTATAATTCTGAATGTTCTACTGTTCCCAGGAGTATGGAATATTTTACTGTTTGCAGTAAATCAAATGACAACAAGAAGCTTCTTTTGCATTTTTTTTGAGTTGCGATACAATCTGTGATTTTTGTTTTGAAATACTGTATAACAGCAGTGTCAGACTACTGCTTTCAGTCAAAATCGTCCCAATATCACCGAATTTTCTGCTAGAACATGCAAGATGTCAGACATGATTGATGCTTTGGTACAAATTGTCATCACTCAGGGAATTACAGGCCCAGAGAAGTGAATGGGCCTCTGTGAGAAAATACAGGAAGGGATCCTGAAGATGTATGAGACACAGTATTTAATTAAAAAACCTAAAGATTCTGCTCTTCCCCTAAATTAATATTTAACTGTTTTTAATATTGGAGCTGACCTTTAGAACAGACTTGTAATCTGAAAAGTCAGTTTATAAAGTTGTACCTTTATTTTCCTTTTATGGCCCTAATGCGTTTGATCGGTGATATGAACACAAGTGTCCTAGTCCTCGCTACTGCAACGGCAAAGCTCAGTCCAGAATCCAAAAATGAAGGTGTGATGTCTCGTGCATTCTGTTGTGCCTCCTCCAGTAGTGACGGTTACATTTGTGTTGGTAAATGAAACAGTGTCCGGGAACGTCAGATGTGCATTTAATTTACACTAGTACATGTGTAGCCAGTGTTGGGAATAGTCATAGCTTTCAGCCTTGCAGCTCTCCTGAGGAACTGAAAGAGGTTCAGTTGTATGTGAATGTTTAATGATAATTTAATGAATCTTTTTTTAAAGACTCATTAGTCCTTAGAAATCACAAGGATTTATCAACTTCTTACATACCAGAGCATCCCAGAAAGCCAACTGCGTCCGGGGCATCAAAACAGAGTCCAGCGAAGAGCCACAAAGATGATCAAGGGAGTGGAACATCTC
>VWZZ01000514.1:22681-37378 GCA_013399095.1 Psophia crepitans
TCCAGATCTGGTCCCCAGTACAGAAAAGACATGGAGCTGCTGGAGCAAGTCCAGAGGAGGCCACAAAGTTGATCAGAGGGCTGGAGTACCTCTCCTACTAGGACAGATTGGAGAGAGTTGTCCTTGTTCAGGCTGGAGAAGAGAAGGCTCCGGAGAGACCTGACTGCAGCCTTCCAGTACCTAAAGGGGGCCTGCAGGAAAGCTGGAGAGAGGCTGTTTACAAGGGCATGTAGGGATAGGACAAGGGGGAATGGGTTTAAACTAAAAGAGGGGAGCTTCAGATTAGATGTTTGTTACTGTGAGGGTGGTGAGGCACTAGAACAGGTTGCCTAGAGAAGCTGTGGATGCCCCATCCCTGGCAGTGTTCAAGGCCAGGTTGGATGGGGCTTTGGGCAACCTGGTCTAGTAGGGGGTGTCCCTGCCCATGGCAGGGGGGTTGGAACTAGATGATCTTTGAGATCCCTTCCAACCCAAACCATCCTAGGATTCTATGATTCTATGATCCCTTTATATCTCAGCTAGCAGGGAAAGGAGGCCACCAGTTCCAGACAGTGTAGATACTTCTGCAGTTACCAGAAGATCATGTGGGAGAAGACACAAAAAAAGAAGTTTCGTGAGGCCTAGAATTGTTGGAGGATCTTCATCTCTGCCTGGATCTCATCCCTGGACAGCAGCTATATATATTGGAGAGAGTTTCTGCGGTGGAAGCCTTATTCAGACTTGCTGGGTTGTGTCAGCAGCACACTGCTTCGCTAACAGGTAAACTCACCCATTAGTATGACAGCAGGTCCTCTTCTCCTCAGAGTCACCGTGTGCCTGTGACTCACAATAAATCTGAGCTGAGACAAGTAAGAAAGAAGATGCGATTATAAAAGACCAATGTTTCAAAATGAGTTTCTGGCAATAAGAATGCCTCTCGTGAGCTAACAAATAATTTGGAGGCCTGTTACCTCACAAGCCCTTATCTTGTTCCTTAAGGATTCTCAGGGAAACTAAATGACCCAACTGAAGGAATAAGGTAGTGCTGAGTGGGACATCGGGTGGGAGCTTGCATGTGCAGGCATCTGCAAGGGGATATAAGTATTTATCTTCTCCTCAATCGCCTTTTTGAACATTTATGCCTGCTTTGAGGTGTGACAGGGATGCTCACTGCTGCTCACTGCCGTGTTTTGTTCTAAAAGGCTGAGACAGCCAAGCAATGATTTATTAGAGACAATACATTGGTTGACATAAATAGAGTGGGCTGAGTATTATAAAAAGCCAAAGAAGGGAAAAACAGAACTGTTAAATTTTTGAGACTGATTTCCTTGAGAGGTGTTTTGGGATTTTTGGAGCATTTTTGGCCTCCAGCTGTGGGACACTGGAGAAAATACTGACTGTAGGATACTCTTACTTTATTCTAAATATTTAATTTTCTACAAATGCTGATCACTTTTCCTGATTTCAGTTTGATCACATTGATGGGAAAAATATTACATAATTTCATACCCATTGTTCCTTTGCATAGTAAAGAAGCCAAGAGAAACAGAAAACCTCGTGCCAGAATACATACACTGATAGCTTGCGGAGCTAATAATACCATCGTGAACGCTGTGCTGAAGCATTTGGAGCTCGAGCCACAGCGCATTTGTTTTTCAAATGTTGTGAAATAGCTACTAACTTTGGCAGCTATTCAGGACATTTCCACCCACTTCCAGCTGGTGGTTTGGTACATACAGATTTTCCATAATTGCTGCATGGTAATTTGCACTCTTCCGTATGTTTAGTACCTCTGGGTTAGCCACAATTTCGGCTGATTTCCGCTAGGCGCCAATAGATACCTGTGCAGCTAACTACTTCTTTCCTTTTTTTTTTTTTTAATTCCTTTTCTGTCACCCCTCCTGGTTTATTTCTTTCCCTGAATGAACCACCTGTAAGTCATAGCAGAACCATTCAGTGCCTTTAAAATCTATTCTAAATACTAACCTGGGAAGCAAACTTCTCCCCTGTTATACAGGCCCAAAATCTGATTTTCAAGGGGATTGGTTTACAGCTGAAAGGACACTGAGAAAATCCTGGCCTTGCATATTGATTGAAGAATATTTTATTGTCTTCTTGTTTTCCAGTCATGGAAAAATGAACTTTGTGCTTTCCTTTGTTAATTATAAGCACAGTTATTGTTGTAGGGTAGCTGCCAGCTCTCTGTGCTGCAATTAGCTAGAATCTCTTTCCTCTAAGTATGTTACTGTTGATCACTGCTTCGTGCTCAGTACTGGAGGGGAGTCCACAGTGCTTTTGTATCTGATGGGCATCTACTGATGCACAGAGACACAACTAGGGAAACTTTGCAATGATGTTGATGACTCTGTGTCTGCGCATGATGCATGACAGCAGATATTTTCTGCTCCTGCACTGGATAATAAAACATATGAGTGCTCTGATGCTGAAGACGTTTCCTAAGCTCATTGTAGACTTATGCACACATAGATCAAATTGGTTTTAAAGCAAAAGTGAAATTTGAATTCCATTGCTTTCAAAGCTAGGGAATTTATTGTCTTTCCAAACACTTCCGAACTATTTCCAGATGTCCCGTTCTTCCCAACTGTAGTACTAGTTCTTTTTAATTGTCTGTCCTTGGACATTGGATATGAGAGGACTATGGTCTTTTTAATATAAACAACAGGTGGCTGTAAAAGGTGGTGTGAATGAGAAAAACTGTATTCTCCTCTGAGTGTGGCCTTTCCCGTTAGATCAGTGTGCTGTTGGGACCTTCCTTCACCAAGTTGCTTTTGATTCTAGACAACAGACTTAACATAGTGTCATGGATGGAGTCATGCACTTCACTCCTGAGAGAGAAGCAACTATTGATATAAACCAGTGAGTTAACAAAGTTGGATGGTAAATGTGACAGTAGTTTAACAAGATTCGATGGCGAGGTACACGTGGTTATTTACTGCGTAGAGGACAGGGTCAGATAAAACTGTCAGGGAGACCCTCCTGACGAGTCCTGAGGTTCAGAGAGGACCCCCTTACTTTCTAAAGTCCTTCCCAGAGAAGAGTCTAAGTGTGGCTGGATGCAGTCCTAGTCCCAGACTTGACCAACGGTTTATATCTAAAGAATTATATGTGTGCAATCAATCCTTTACATCACTTGGCTAAGATTTCATAGTTTAGCATGCGATTAGTCACTTATCGAAGGTCTGTTGCAGCAAAGAATCTCTCGACCTCGAGGAGTAACCTTGAGAGGTGTCCCTACTCGAGGGGAGATCCTCACGTGCAGCCCACTGCCGTGCAGGAGAGCTCAAAGGGCTCCTGGGCTGCTTGCTGTGACTGGGAGGAAGATGATTGACTTATATTTGCACACTGACCACAGATGTTAGTTTCTTCCAAATTTGCCTTTGGTCGGACATTGACCAGCACTGTGGGCTCAGTGCCATAAATTAGCCCTTGGCTACTGCGTTGTTATCTGTCTCCCCTCAATCCACTTTGAGCCCGATGCAGCCATCACGACCAGGCACAGCCATCGCGACAAAATGCATCCATCACGACCGTCAGTGGTCATTGCTTGAGCAGTTACAGGAAAAGGTCAGGTCTGTGGGCAGGGGCAAAGCACACCGTTACACATAGATCAATCTAATCTCAGAGCAGAAGTAATCATAGCTCTTAGGTGGAAGTCGCCCTGATGTTCCTGAGTTGTCAGTCTGCCAGCATCTTTAAAATCTTGACCCACACCTGAAATATTTTAAGAACCTTGTTTCCCAGAGAAATGAAATATCCACCACTGATTCATCTTTTGGTCCCTCATTTCTTCCTCAGTAATTTTTGTACTCATTGGCAAAGTCTGGCTGAGATTGACTCGGTGAAGTTTCTAGAACAAGAAGTGCTTGCAGCCCCTGAAGATGCTTGTTAGCCAGACAGCAGCTGGGCAGCAGTGCCTCTGCTTGCCTTTTACTTCTATCAAGGAGCAGCAGCCTTTAATTAGGCTAATCAGGATCCACAGAGCCTTGGGCTCACTATAGCATTAGTCATCTTCTTCCTAGCCCACAGCAGGTAGGGAGCTTGGGAAACAGGTCAAAGCATTATGAGAGGGTAAATAATGGATGTGGTGGTGGGGGTTGAGATTATTACAGTTCATGGGACACAGCCACTGGAAATTAGGTTTTGCTTGATCTGTGAGTCACAGCATTGCTTTTTCTCTCTTTTGTATTTCAGTCCACTAAAGTCCACTATTAAGGTAGTTCTGGGGCAGCATATATTTAATAGAACAACTGATGTAACACAAACATTTGAAATAGAAAAATACATTTTGTATCCTCAGTATTCTGTGTTCAACCCTACTGAACATGATATTGGTGAGTATTTTTGTTCTTACAGTTTTACTTTCTGTTTGCTCAATTTAGTTTCAGGTTTAGCTGATAGGCCAAAAATTGCCTTCATAGTGGAAAAATCATAGGCAGTAGGAGAGGCTTTCGAGTGCAGGGGGTTCTTACTTCTCCCAGAGTTATAAAGGCATCTGAAAAGTAGACAAATTCAGATGAGAAATAAATTGCAAATTTTAAATAATTATGATAATCAGACTTTGGAGCAATTTACCTAGATGTATGGCAGAGTTATCATCACTTAAGTCTTTGTGGGATTAGGCATTTTTTCAACTGAAGCAGAAACTGTGGGCTTGATGCAGGAATTACTTGGTAAAATTCTGTTGTCTGTACTGTATAGAGGATCTGACTAGATTAATATAATAGCCTCATCTGCTCCAAAAATCTATGTTACTAAGAATCATTTTTTACACTGAGATAGATTAAAAAATCAGCTGTCTTATCAGTCAAAAGTTAAATGCCCTTCTGATTGACCTTATGAGTCAGAAAGACAATGGAACAGTAACTCCTTATTTTCTGAGTTGGTCTTGTGGAGGGTGGCACGTCACTGTGGGATATCAAGCTGTGTGAGCACTTTGTCTGTGAGACTATTTAATAGCCTGACATCAGGGGATATCTTAGGTCAGGCAAATACTGGGGTTTTTTTTCTCCCAGATGGGGAATATTTTCTACTCTGTAGGAAAAAGGGTTCAGATTCTGTGTTGGTGGGAGCTCTGTCACAGCATACCAGGAGGTGAACTGGATTAGGGGTATTGCTCTGCTCTGAAATAACCTGGTGTAAACCACTGTTGGCACTTTGAGATCTCTTGATTATTTTTTTTTTTTTGGTTAATTTCTCTGAAATTCATCATGCCTCACCAATGTGCAATGTCCAAAGATGAACACGGAGTTCCTGACATGCCCCACTGCAAACAAACCAGCAGGCAGACACTGGGAGGGAAAGATGGGGGCACATTCTGCCCTGTCAGTGATTTCTACTGATGCAGCAGAAGAGTTATTTTCTGCTGAAACCACTATTCAAAAGGAAACAAACTACCACATGAGTGTTTGCTGGGAAGTTCAGGGTATTCAGAAACAGGCAGAGTTGGTAGGGAAGAGGAGGAAGGCGAGGAAGAGCAAGCTGCTGAGTGTTGGAGCGTGGTCTGTGTGGGTTTCTCAGCCTGTGAGATACTCTTTACATGTTCCACAAAGGCCAAAACTGCAGTCAGTAGAGAAATAAGACTATCCAGTCGGATCTCTGGCTTGCCACACAGCTGAGCTGAGAAAACCTGGAGCTTCCAAACAGCGTGATGTGAAGCTTTAGTAGGTGTGTCCACATTACCTCAGCTCTGTCCTGTTTTAGCGTGCCGCCCTTGTTGCACCCAGCACAAAGCCCCCTCTGTTGCTCTACAGCCAAACACGGGGTTTGCTATAGGGGAAATGACATTTCTTCTACTTTTGACATCTTCTGTCAGTGTCAAGCTCATGATGCTGAACAGTTCTGTATTTACACCATTTTCAGCCCCATGAGGATAGTAAAGGTTGTGTAATTCTTTGTAGCTTTCAGAAGCTTGGTTTTGAAATTTATTTTTTTTTACTCCTTACTTTTCAAGATCTTGAATTTTGCTGAACTCGGTAATAATACAGAGCACAAAATACACCAGCACTTGCAGTAATTAAGTTTTTAAATCAAATTGGAATTAGGCAGGTGGCCAGAATTTCAGAAGCAGTGAGCACTTGCACATCCCACTAATTTCAGCTGAAAGTTGTGGATATGTCACTGTTATTTAACTTTAAGGTGGGAGGAGACACATGTATTTTCTATCTTCCCCCTTTCCTACAAAGGCAGTGAGGGAGAATCTGCTCAGTAAGTGCAGCATAAAATAAATATTCCCACAAGGGGAGTAGCTGAATGTTTCAGCCTTCAATTTGCTGTGAAATGAGGTGCTGTTGAGATGAGTCTGTCTGTCTTTGATTGAAATATCTTAATTAAGAGAGGCTTAGGGGATAATTAAAGTTGTATCTGAGACCCATTGCTGCCAATCCCATTAAAAAAGGGAACAGACACTTTATTCCTCCTATATTTTCTGTTCTGCAGCTTTGATTAAGCTGAAGAAGAATGGCCAGCGTTGTGCCGTCAAGTCCCAGTTTGTTCAGCCCATCTGCTTGCCGGAAAGTAACACTGTTTTCCCTGATCAGTTCAAATGTCAGATTTCTGGATGGGGACACAGGCATGAGAGTGAGTAAAATGAGAGTTGGTGGAAAAAAATCTGATAATTAAAACATAATGCTCAAGTATATGTTATACAAATAATAGTTTGGTAAAATAGTTTCCAAGGGACTTCTGGTGGGACTCTTTTTACCTACCTTTAGATGTTTCCAACATTTACACCCTTTGCTCCTTGGAATTTGGAGTGGTGTTCTCTTGATCAAATGTTTGCATCTGTGTTAGGATAAGATGAGCTGTGAGCCAGCTAGATCTCCATGGACTGGGAGGGAAGCAAGAGGCTTAGTTGCAGGTGCTACCAACTTGACAACTTAGTCAAGTGAATCCTACTCTGAGCAACCTGGTCTAGTGGAGGGTGTCCCTGCCCATGGCAGGGGAGTTGGAACTAGATGATCTATGAGGTCTCTTCCAACTCAAACCACTCTGTGATTCTGTGACCAAAGACTGCAAACCAAACACAATCGATTTACTAGTCTGTGATGGAGGAGATCTTTATCTTCACCAGCAAGCAATTTTGGAAACATCCTACAGGAGAGGTGCAGATAGACTTTCAGCTAAGAAGTGCTTACATGCAGTTTGAGAAAGGTGGAAAAATCCATCTCATCCTTTCAGATGAGGAATTACAGGATTATGAGACTTGGTCATGTTGCCTTGATGTGGAAATAGCAGTGTCTTATGTAGACAGATGAGAAGGATGGGGAAGCTGGCTGTCTCATTTTGGTAAGAATTTTAGTATAAGCAAATGTTGTCCTGGTCTAAATATGTAGTCTAAAGGCAAAATGAGGTAATAGAGTCTTTGATAAATTGATGATTTAATATCACATCTGAAAAGGGGAGAGGACAGGAGTGCTGGGGGAGTGTTCCTGAGTCTCTAGGAAATGAGAGAACCCAGCGAGGATTAAGGTCTGGAGAATAGTAAGAGTTTTTAAAGGACACGGAGTCTGACTGGAGGAGCAGAAAGTGATCTGATCACCAGAAGAATTGCTGTCTCTTAAAGAGATCCACAACATGAATATGACTGAGAGGCATTAGGTGTTTATATGTTGTATTGTGCATCGTGTTTTCATGTTACGCTCTTTACATTCTACGAAAATGACTTTCTTTTCCTTTCTTGGGAATTTTTTTAAAGATGTATCTGGTTATTCAGATGTCCTGCAAGAAACACTGATCCCAATTATTCCTGAGGAGAAGTGCAGAAGCCCTGAAATTTATGGAACAGAAATAACTGAAAACATGTTCTGTGCCGGCTACTTTGATAGCAGATCTGATGCTTGTCAGGTAATGTTGTGAGTCATCCCTAGGCAGAGAATATAAATGTATATTATTGCCAGAAATGTTGCGGTGTTACAGTGCTTACTTTTGACATTACAGTGTTCCTAAAGAAACGTTCCTAAAGAAAAACTTACGTAACTGCACTGTTTGCTTCCACCTTCGCTTTTTAACCTGTTCAATGTCAATTAAGTTCTACAGAAGGGCAAAAACCCTCCAAGGTGTTATATTCCTCCTACCTTCATGAAAGGCAGCAGCTATGCACTGGAGGGTGAGTTGCTTTAGCTCGTGGCTGAGCTTGCAGCATGATGGCAATGGTTTGGCAGGGATGCGCTGGCAGGACAACCAGCACGTACCTATGCAGAGCCAAATCCCTGAGCTGCTGCCTCTTGCCTGATGGAAATAAGGATACTTGGATAGGAGGTGGGGAGCAGTGGTGAGGTTTGGGGATGAAGGAGCTGGGGTTATTATAATGGATGGGATTTAACGGTGTAGAGATCAGTCAATTGGAAACCGTGTTTCATGACTTCTGTCCTGCGTGGAATGACCCCATGCTCTTTCTGCTTTGCACCTCTCTCTTAATTTTGTCACCTTGGCTCTGAATAAGAGTGCAGGATTGTTGTGGTGATAGATGACACCATTTTTAAAATGAAGGATCAGATTTTTCCTTACATAAACCTTCAGATTTTATCTTCAGTTCATTTTGAAGGAGGAGAGCTATGCTCTAGTAGCATAAATTTGGCAAGCAGCACATAGCTTATAGTTGGCAGTGAGATTAAGTGAAGCAGAATATCATGTATACCATGTGCTGGAACCTCTATGGAGATCATAAAGGTGCTAAGAGTGAAATGGCAGCAGTCACCAGTGGCTCAAGGTTTGCAGGGCAGGGCTGGGAACTGATTGTAGTTATTGGCGGCAAGTGTTCGTACTAGCCAGAGAGCTAGAAACTACCTTGCTTGCTCAGTTTTCCTTGCCTTTCCCAGGAGGTACAAGCACAAGATGCAGCATTATAGCTGGTTCTTGCTCCCTGCCCTAGAAAACCAGAGTTGATCAGGAATGAGAGAGAGGAGAAGAAAGTGGAGGGAAAGAGAGAGGGGCTGCACAAAAACAAGTGGTCTGGAGAGAGTTGCCAGGGTCTGAGAAACAGTGAGAAACAGAGTCGCGATGTTGCTGAAGAACAGTGCTTGTGACATGGAATCATTATTAGTGAATCAGTAATCAATTTTTTTTTCCTATTGGCAGACTTGTAGTGTGGTCTAAGGAGGAATAGCGTAGACCTTTTAATGTCACAACAGACGTAGCTGACCTCTGAGTTTTCTTGATGTATCCTTAGTAAGTTAAACTATAAACCATCTGTTATGTATAAAAAATATTTAGAGACCAGTAAACATCTAGTAGATCATGTGTTCTGCTTGATTATTTTTTAAAGATTTTCTTGGATTTTTTTTTTTCAATCAGTGCACTGATAGCAAAGTTCTGAGCAGTAAATTGATCTCAGATACAAGACTTGATTTCTGTGATAAATGAGGGACATCTAGTACAAAGGCAATGCATTTTTCCTACATATTTTGCTCTCAAGAGATTTTTTTTTAAATAGGAAAAAACATATTTCTCCTTCGTCTCAAATAACTAGAGTGGTTCCTTTCTCCAGTACTCTTTACTATTTTATGTTTTTATTTTAATTTCTAACATTTTCATTTCTGTAAAAAGTCAGTCTAAGAGTAATAATAATAAACCCATTTCCTGAATGCTTGCAAACTTTTCCATAAGTAGAAGTGTTCCAAATTCATACTTGCTGTAGTGTGTCATCAAACATTAGTTTGGTCTTGTTTTCAGTTTATAGATTTAATGACAAGGTAAATGCTCAGTAGCTTTAAATTCAACAGATGCAAAAAACCCCATAATGCCACATAAAATTATAGCATCCCACAGTCACAGGGCAAAGCATCTACGTGTGCAACACCTTTCTTTGAAAACTTGCGTGATCTCTGACATTTCCAATAAACTGCTTTGAGAAACTCTCCAAATATCCGTCCATGCAGAGCCCATATTACAACATAGTGTAAGCCTCAAAATCTTGCTTACTGCTGTTGAAAGTGACCCAGATCATCTGTGCTCTTCAGTAGGTTCCTGCATCTAGAATAATTTCAGTTGTTTTAAACAAAATCTGATATTTTTGTACTTATGTTCAATGTGGAATTAAAAAACCAAAGACCATCATATCAGAGGTGAGTATGATCAAAAAAAACTTTCTACAATGAAACTTCAGTAGACCACTGTTTCCATTTTTCTTTAAATTTTGTTTAAATCCCACATGTAAATTTTCTTAATTTGGAACTTTCCCAAACTGATCTTTTCCTGACTGCTTTCTATCAAATTAGAAATTAAGAATTATTAGTAAGTAAAATTATTAGTTAGTAAAATAGTAAGAGTTATTATCCTTTAGTTTAACACAGGGAGATTCTGGTGGACCCCTGGCCTGTGAGCAGAATGAAATCTCTTACCTCTATGGCATTATCAGCTGGGGAGATGGCTGTGGCAGAGTCAACAAACCTGGAGTATATACACGAATCACCAACTATGTAAATTGGATTAATGAGAAAATGGCCCCCCGAAAAGCTACTTGAACAGTTGAATATGCTAACATTTGAAGCAGGGTTTGGTAGTCTTTTGGTTTCATTGAAGTGGCATAAATATTTTTTTATAAGCTAGTATGAAAACTGTCATGGTAATTCTTAGCAATTCCAAACCAGACCACCAAAAGTAGGCCTAACCCATCCTATGTCAGCATCCTTGATGTAGAATTTTAGGGCTTTGGATTGCTCAATATACGAGACCGTCTTTAACCGGCTTAATAAAACAAACACGTCGAGACAATGCATCAGAATCTACCACTGTTTGTCTGCTTGGTGGATTACATAAGAAGTTACTTGAATGTGTTTTTGGACTTTCTGGTGGAGCCAGAGCAGCCAAACTGTAACAGCATTATCCTTGTATTCTCAGATGAGATGAAAAAATAAACAGGAGGAGCATGAAAAATTAAATTCCTTCCCCCTTAGAAGCAATCTCTTGAAGTTCAGCTTAAGAGACACCAGTAGAGCAATGTGGGTGAAGTTGCTCATCAGCTAACTGCAACTGGTTCTGGGGAAAAAGCAGAGGGTTTAGGGTTTGATTCAACCAAACACATAAGTTTTTATATTCCCCCTGACGTACAATTATGAATGTGCTTCAGAGCCCTGCTGAACCTGGTGTGCAATTTTCCAGCAAGGCTAATGCAAAACCTTTTGAGAGCACGAAGTGTCTTGCTGAAAAATGTTGGAAGTCAGTGCTTCTGACTTCAGACAGATGCAGTTAGGACCTTTTGCAGACTGAGCTGCTCCTCACCCTGAGGATAACAGTGGAAACGCTTCACCTTGATGATAAATGCCTAAATGTTTCTTAAATTTGACAGTGTTTTGAAGGTTTCTTAGATTTTGTACTAACAAGTTGTTCACCTGTTTAGATAATTCAGAAAGGAGGAGCCTGACATTTTCCTTGGGAGTTTGGTGATATCATAAACCACAGGCTTTGCTATCATGGACTATGGAATTGTTATGGGAACAATCAAAGAAATCATTACAATATATAGCTGTTTAGAGGCTGTGAACTCAGCTGTGTAAGCAAAAAAGGCAGAAAATGATTAATCAAAAAATTTAGTCTGGTAAATAAGAATGGAAAATTACAAGTGTTGGTTTTTTGTTTTTTGTTTTTTTTTTTAATCTAGGGAACCTTTAGCCATGTCAGATGTGTACATTTGGAAGTGTTGATGTGAAATGTTTTTCTTCTCTGATAGGGAATGTTTTTGCAATCTCTTAAGTGTTTCAAGCAAAGCTATGCTTTAAGATACAGAATTTTAAAGTGGTGCCTAGATACTCAGATTTGTGGTTTGTTTTATATTACTGGCAGTGCCTTCATGGGTTTCTTAATTGCAGTGAATGATTTTGGCAGTTTAAAGAAACTTTGTAAGGAAAAATAACCAAAACCTGAATTTGTGTAAGTACAAATATATAACAATGCTAACCTAGATAAATGATGTAAACTGTTAAATAAAAATGTTTACCCTCTGTTTTGTGGACTTAGTCTGTTATGTGTAAAGTTACAATTAAGTCTTTGAATCCCTCTCTAAGTTCTTCAACAGGTTGAGAGCTGGTAGAAAAATGAAATGACACTTCTCTGTGCTGGAAGGGATCTGAAAAGCTCTGCATAAGGATCGATTTCAGCTGGTGGTGCTCCTGGCTTTACGTGTGTCACATACAATTTCCAGTAGACAGATGTAAATGTTTAGATACAGTTTTCAGCTGTGAAAACTAATATCAAAGTCTTCAGTTTGTTTTTCTGAAGCACTAAACGCTTGCTTGAAAAATTGAGATCCCCTTCTGGGGTCTTGATTCCAAAACAAGTTGAAGACTCTTGTTGTCTGGCTTTGCCTTCCTGCCCATTTGCAGTACGAGTCTGGCCTGCTGAACTCTGAAACGAATGCGACTGTGTGACAAAACTGCTGCTGAAAGACAAGGACTCAATCAGCACGAAGGAACTATTTACCCTTCTTTGGAAGGGATTCATTTGGAACAGGTTTCCACACAAAGCTTATGCCATTCAGAACGTTCAAACCTGTTCTGGTACTTCAGTTTGACTTTGAAATTACTATCCATCCACACAGTGCATGGTTTTAATCTGGTACTTTCCTGTTTTATATATATAGTCTCAGTCTTCTCTTGCTGTAAAGAAGGTGGCTGTTTGATAGGAAAGGCATTAGGCCAGTGTTTCTGACACTTTGTGTAGAGCTTTCTAGCTGTCTTCAAAAATCTGTGCTGCTTATATCAGCATATAGCAACACCAATACAATCAATACAACTTTTCAAAACGTACTGAATGTTCACAAGTGAAACAGTCTATTGTCTGCCCTCAGAGGTCTAACTGACAAATCTCCAGTCGATACTGTCATACTTTGAACGCCTTAAAATTACTTTGTGGCTTTCAAAGCAGCCTGTTTCTCCACTGTTCCTGCATTCATTTGGTGGAACTGAATTTCATCATTTGAGCATCTGATGTACTAGCACTGTATTAAATCCCCAGGCCCAGGTGAGGGGTGGCAGGGAAATGTCCAGGTTCAGCGAGAAGACCTTGCCTCACCTCTCAGGCCCCTGACACCGCTCACATTCCTATGGGGCACTCCTGCCTTTCTGTTGAGCGTTACCCCAAGGAAACTTGTCCTCTGCATTTTTCTTCTCCAAGTCCTTATTGCTTTGGTTAAAATAAAAATCCAACTTAAATTTACTAGTGAAATTTTATCTGACGTTCTTCCCTACCATTTATTTTGAAATTGAATTAGAATGCAAAGCCAGTTGAACAAACACATCCCTAATTCATTACGAAACACACTTAAAGATGGTTTTATTAAATTATATGTTCTTCCATGCAAACTGACCGATTGAAAGGGAAGAAATAAATGCAAACATCTAAACCCCCCCTTCTATTATGCTATTGAAAGGAAAATGTGCTGTGGTGCTGGTTAAAAAAAGCTGAAGAACTAATTACCATCAAATAAGATGCAGTAGGAGTATTTTTAGAATAATGGACTCTAATTAGTCCATGGCTCGTTGAAATAAATCTGAGGACATCATTAACTCATCTTATTTTATTAATTGTAGCTGCTCGGTTTGGTGTAAGTGGTTGTTATCTCGTGACAGTTGCATTGCAAAGAAGGAGGGGAAAAAAAAAAGAGTATTTTTATCCGTGGTAGTTGGCTTCACGTCTTCTGGGAGCCAAAGGAAGCGCTAATTACACTTTTTGAAAGGGAAATTAGGGCGTTAGAAGGCAGCCGCTGGTTCGGGGGCCCGGGGGAGGGGGTGTTTCGGCCCGCCGGCGCCAGGCCCCGATCCGCGCACACAGAGGGCGAGGAGGATCCGGTCCGGGCTTTCCCGCCCGCCGCCCCAGGCCGCAGCGGTGCCTCGGCGGTCAGCTGTAAAGCCCGGAACGGGATTGGCGCCTCCCGGGGGTCGCGCCCGGAGGAGACCCGCTGAGGCGGCCCGCTCTGGGTGCCCCGGCTCGCCCCGCCCGCTAGCGAAACCCTAGAGAAAAATAACAATAATAATATAGGTTGGTTTTTTTAAAAAAAAAAAAGAAAAAAAAAAACCACACCAAAACTCCACACCGCAATAAAACACATGAATAAAGAACCAGTGAAAAGCTTCCCGGGACCCCCTTTCCCTACAGCCGCCCCGGCCCCTGCCTGTCCCCCTGCCCGGTGGGGCGGGGGGCGCTGGGGAGGGCCGGGCCGCGCTGGCCGCTGGCCCACGTCGCTCCCCGTGCCTGTGCGGGGACCTAATAAAGCTATTTTGAAAGTGACCCCTCGGCCAGAGCGCGGGGAGGGAGCAGCGAGCCGGGCGCAGCTGTCCGGAATCATGACTGAAGATGACGGATTCCGTGGTGGTGGAGGGTCACGTCAAGTTGAGAGATGGAAAAAAGGTCCCCGCTCCCGGCGACCCTTCGGCCCGGCCCCGCGGCGGGCTGGGGCCGGGGGTCCGTGACCGACGCCCCCCTCCCGCCCCAGGAGGGGAGAGAGCCCGCTCTTCCCTCCTCTGGCCCTGGCTAACCCTCTCCTTTTGCCTCTCGTTGCAGTGGAAGAGTAGGTGGCTGGTGCTGCGCAAGCCCTCCCCGGTGGCAGGTAAGAGGGGGCCCGTTCTGTGGGGGGAGGCAGGCGCCGGGGCGTCCCTCTCTCCTCCGCCCGGCGGTGAGGGGACAGGGTCTGGGGCCCCGAGGACAGGGTGCCTCTCGAGGTTAGCTGCGCTGGAGAGCACCCTCGGCGGGGCTTTCCTCAACCTG
>VWZZ01000514.1:41531-84708 GCA_013399095.1 Psophia crepitans
AAAAGTGAAAGGAGCTGATGCTGCTCTTGAATGAGGACCACAGAATGCAGGCATCTGCACTGGAGTTCCCAGTGTTTTCTTTCCATTTTTAGCAGATAAGGTGGATGTGATTCCTGTAATAAAAGAACTAGGATTAGAGAAAACAGTGGAATTAAGGGAGCTGAGCTATAGGTCAGGTGTGAGAAGAGTGCTTGAACCCACAACTCACTCTGAGGAAGTTAGCATACTGCAGGTCAGTGGATAGCTGTGAAGAGGAAAAGATTAACTAAAGGAAATGAGGAACTTAAATAGTACTTTTTGTTCCTGGGTATATTCAGCTCCTGCTATTTTTTTTTCAGAATAGGAGAAATATATGGCTGAGGAGAATTTTAAAAAAAAATTTCCATTTACCGAGAAAGCAGCATATGGCAAAAGCTTCATGTCCAGATCTGTTTGTTTTTTCTCTACTTTGGTTTTGTTCAGATTTGGATATGCTGAGTTTTTTTAACAGTGGTATAGAATCTGAACTCTGGCTCTTTGTTTTTGGCAGCTGCTGTAACCTGCAACTGATTGCCAAAGAGCGTGCTCCCTTCCTCATTTATGAGGCAGAAAGAACCCTGATGGTTCTGCTCCCATGGTTTAATTACCAGCAAAGAACGGGGCAGAGTTAACTAGGCAGAGGCATCCAAATGATATTAAAGAATCCTTACTGAATGGTATTCACCAAGATGGTTTCGGTATCTTTTTCATAGTTTATGTTTAAGCAGGTTGTGTAACAACTGCATGCCCAAAAGGGGACATCGTGTGACTACTGATTTGCTCCCTAGCAGCACTACTGGCAAAGCTGTAAGTAGAGCTGTGGTTAGTTAGATCTATCTCTGTCTCCTTGCACATTTCACTCGAATGACTTTGTGGCTAATTCTGCTGGAGCCTTAGGGAACTTACAAATGCACATCATAGGTGAGGAGTTGACTTACAGCTAAGATGATAACTAGGAATATAGCAAGTATTTAGATGAGAAGCAAGACTCAGACCTAACTGAAATTCATGATGCTTGAAGTAGCATAGGCAAGAAACAGGGAGGAGTGGTTGTAAGAAGGGACTACCTGGAAGTTACCCTGTAGATTTCATAGGTGGGTACCTGTTTGTATGATTATTGATGGATAACCAAAACCTAAATCTATGTGCTTGTTGAGAAACGCTCCCCTGAAAACCTTTGATGGGAAATGTAACAGTCCTGATGCTTCTCTGTGCCAAGACAGATTGTTTTGTCTTGTGTGGTGTTTTTTTGTTTGTTTGTTTGTTTTTTTTTTTTTTCTTTTGGTCTGATCACAAGATGAAAGAAACTAGAGGAGTAGCTGAGGTCAAAACAGTTGTTTGAGAATTAGGTGCTTGCTCGCCTAATTGTGAGCGTTACTTAAATTTTTTCCTCTCAAACACTGTGACTTGAGCCCTTGAAGTGCTCTGAATAGCTTATTATTCAGAATGCAACAGCTCTGGAGAGAAGATGGGAGATCAGCCTACAACAGCTGCTACTTTAGGCAAGGACCCTTGCAATATAGGGGATACTGAAGCTGGGATTTGAACCTGAATTTTGTAAATCTGAATGAGACAGATGTTTCCTTATTTTTTTCCTCTCAACTCTTTTGAAGTTTAGGCTGTGAAATATGAAGAATTACTTGACGAGTGTTTATTACCTATGAATCACTTAATTTCATTTTAAATGTCTGGGCATCTGCCATCACCAACTCCCAAAAGATTCACAGAGGTGGGAAAATGTAATTTTCCCCATTTTACTGCTAGGGAAGGAGAGAAGCGGCTTATTAAAGGTTGCAAATGAGTCAGTAACAGAGCTCTGGTTGGAGCTTGCCTACTTCTTTGAGCCTTGGCATTTTAGCGCCTTGGGCACTGTGTAATGTGTGTGCGTGAATGCACATAGGAAAGGAGAGGCACAGGATGCTTAGAGGAGGAGACAGAAAGAAACCCATGTAGTCACGGAAGAGGTAACGGAAGTGTGGGCTGGATAACTGATTAATTTGAGATAGGAAGTAGCCTGGAAAACTTACAATAAATCAATGTAATGTTACAAAGTAAGCATTTGTGGCATGAAATAAGTCATAAGTCATAGTACCTTACTGCTACTTTCTATAGTAATTTTTCTTTCTTCCTTATCTGATAGTTCATAGATTTCAAGTTTTTGTAGCACCTGGCACTAAACTAGAGAGTGGGCCTGCTACCCTGCATTTCTGCAATGACATTCTCGTCCTTGTAAAAGACCTTCCCCCTAGCGTCATGGGGCAATGGAAGCTCTCAGATCTACGTCGGTATGGAGCTGTCCCAAATGGATTCATCTTTGAAGGGGGTACCAGGTGTGGCTTCTGTAAGTACAAATGGAACCTGTTTTCTAAAAGTTGTTTGAAACCTTTTGCGGAAACATGAATTCCAGTGTCATGTGGAGTGAGGTTTGCAGGACCAGCTGAGCTGCTTTCTCATACAGGCAGCCTCATATCAGAGAGTCTGTCCTACTGAGCAGGTTTCTGCAGGCTTCAACCTTGGTGTTCAGTAAAAATGTGACTATGTGGAGTCCTGACTGAACAACATTGCCCTGTGGCTCTCCAAAAGATGTTTAGTCAACTGTTGTTATTAGACACAAAGCAAAAATAAGGTAATGAAATTTTATGGCTTGTGTCTTGCAAGAGATAAGGCAAACTGGTTTAATGTTCAGATTATTAAATTATGATTAATTATTTTGTTGTTTGCAAAAGGGAAATGATACAGAGCTTTGAGATTACAGGTGACATAGACTCTCAATGTGTGAGTGTTAATGTGTAAATCCTGTAGAGGACTTCTAGCTCCTAAAATTTAGGAACTTCTGTCTGTTCCCTTCCCTGTTAGCGGCTTTGTTACTTTATGGGACCATGAGATTCGTGGGGTCATAATGAAAGCAAGCAAGCTGAAGCTGGTTTCTGTAGCCTAGTAGATAAGGTAAAATACCCCTTTAGATGGGGAGAAACCTCTTGTTCCAGTGTCCAGTTTAGGACTTCTCACATTCTCACTTCAGAAAAAATGCAAAGCTCCTATGCAAGAGCTGAAAAAGAAAGATAATTGATATACTGGTATAACATCATAGACATCATTAGAAAACCCAAGGTTTTAACTTCAAAAGCAGAGTTTGAAGCTGTGCTGGATCAATGATCTGTGAGTGCAAGTGGGTATGCAAATTGACAGTTTGGATGTGAAGCTGTTTGACTTGCATATGGAAACGTGAAAATAATGGATTTCTTCGATTAGCAAACTGAAGAAATAGAAGGTTTCAGAGTTGATCCAAATCCAAAGATGATATTCCCTGGGACTTATGGCAAAATTTGGAGAGGAAGAGAAAAGAATTTATTTTGACTGTTTTATTCTAGTGAGGGGTTTCCATTTTGTCTTTTGAAAAATTGAAAGCTGAGTCACAAAGATGGTAAGTATGGACTCAACTGGTATATCCTGATTCCTGATTTAAGACACTTGTTTTCAATGTGGATGGTTCTGGTTCTAATCCTCCCCTGCCTAATTCAGAGGCTGGGGTTAAAGAAAGGTTTCCAGCATCAGAAGGAAAGGGTTATAGATATAGCCTGTGAGGAAACAAATTTGTTTTCTTTTAAGTTTATTCTTTTTCAGTTAAAAGCTGATATGGGATCTGCAACACAAGTATCTTGTTTCCTAGTGGTGTGGTTTAGACTGTGAGATAGATGACTAGTTATAGAGCATAAAGGGGAGTCAGCACAGTCACCTTTCCACCTTGCCGTCTTGTAGAGAGTGCGATTGGCCCAGGCTAAACTTGAATCTGCAGCTTGGTGTAGGTCTGCCCACACCTGCAGTTTTGGTTCGAACAGGGCTTTTTCCATGCAGAATAAAGCAATAGTTCATTCCTGTCTCTGTATTCAAGTGTCACTTTAAATGCAAGCTGGACTTATCATAAAAGTGTGCACAGCTACTACTGACATAATTTGGGTCAACTTTTTTAAATTTTCTATTTTCAGTTAATAATTAATTTTGAACGAAATATTTCAGAATGCTTACAGGGAGAAAATTTCCCAAAGTTGAACCACAGTGTGGTTTCTTCTCTTCTAGAAAAGTGCAGCAGTTTTTAAAAAAGCTTGTGTACAGTAGTAGTTTTTGAATTAATGAAATCTGAAATAATTTAGTGGTGGAAAGCTTACGTTAAAATATAGGGAGCTGAATTAGAAATGCTGAGCAATGTTTAAGTAAGATTAGTAGTGATTAGGTAGATAGATTACACAGATTACATAATTTATCAATGTAATTCCTCAAATGAAAGAATATAAGACCTAACTATTTAAATAATTGGTAATTCTGAGGCTCTCTAGGAAAGCAGATCCTCTTACAATTTTTAGTGAGTAAGGGGTGCAGCAGCACGGTGATATGTTGGATTTGATTTTTCCTTTGAATCTTAATGCAGGCCCCTCAAAGGAAGAAGACAGTAATTTCTTACTAATAAGGGCTTCAAACAATGGTTTGGTTTTTGGAGTAGATAGTTGATTGCAAATGGAGTACCTGTGAATTCCAAGCATGTATTTTATACAGACTTTCATTAGAATATGGAAGGAGACCAATAATATTCTGGGAACTATCCAAAAGTGGAAATGACTGGCAGAAAATAATGAATACTGTCAGGACTGATGTTCCCTTTTGAAAAAAAAAAAAAAAAATTGAACAAAAACCCCAACTGTCTTTTTTCTTTCATGCTTTTTCTAAAAGGGCTGTTCAGCACTGACTGACAAAGCATTTGCAACCATTGTTGCACTGTCTGCAGAGTCCATTTCTTAGATATACCATGGTTTTGAGAGGGACATTTTGATAGGGTATAAAGAACAGATACTTAGGACTCCTTAGTATATGTGATTTTTATGATAATGTTGATAACCAGAACTGAAGTAATCTCTTCTTCATTCTTGAAAGGATAAAAGTAAGGAGTATTTGCAGATCAAGATTAAATGTGCTGGCATATTTATCACCCATTCTGTGTGGAAGGATCTATCTTTTAGTGACTACCTGAACCAAAGAATTTAGAAAGTGCCTGGTTCACTACTAGAGCTGAGTACTTTGTCTGCTTATTTTTGCTGATTATCATCATAGAATCATTTAGGTTGGAAAAGACCCTCAAGATTGAGTCCAGTCGTTAACTTAGCACTGCCAAGTCCATCACCAAAACATGACCCGAAGCATCACATCTACATGTCTTTTAAATACCTCCACGGATGGTAGCTCAACCACTTTTCTGGGCAGCCTGTTTCAATGCTTGACAACCCTTTCAGTGAAGAAATTTTTCCTGATATGCAAACTAAGCCTCCCCTGGTGCAACTTAAGGCCATTTCCTCTCATCCTATCACTGACACCCACCTGGCTACAACCTCCTTTCAGGTAGTTGTAGACAACTTGTGCCTAGCCAGTAGATTTTGGCTGTGGTCGTTACTGTTACAGTCAAACCACCTCAGTGTGCAACATGGCTGCAGGGAGCTGCACAGGATGCGGCTGGATTTCTAAATGCAGACAGATGAATAAAGAAGTGTCCCTAGTGTTTAGTACAAGACCTTGTTCTTTGGAAAGATTCCCCAAGGATGTAGGGACCACTGATATTACTCTTATCTGAGTGGCCTTACGAGCTCTGCAGATGAGCAAAGATGATGGTCTGCAGGGGGTAAGTAGCAAGAAATTTGATGGCTGAGTGAGTCTCCTTCCTGCTGAATTCTTGTCTGTTTGAAGGCATCCCCACCCCAGCTTCCTAGGAGGCCCTGTAGAGCCTTGCTTCGAGGCATGCATTATATGCTCCTCAGTTGTATGGCTTGTCTAAATCTTGTGTTCATCCATTTAATATTTGCTGTTAGAGGATTGCCTGTGACCAGAAATCTGCATGTAGCATCTCTACCAGCACTCTTTTGAGATCACAGAACTTCCAAGCATTCAGCAACAGGGCACTTAAGATATAAGCATGAAGAATGGAGGTATGTTTCAGTAAGATCTAACATACTCAGTCCTACAGTCATGTTTAATAAAACCTATATGTTCTCTTAATTTGTTTCTCTAATGAAACGGAGCTATATTACTGACTCTGTACAGTTATGATCTGTATTTACAATTGGAATGGAATACATCAGGTTATTAGTACGTCACTCTACCGTTCTATGTGTTGCTCATGTTATGTTGTTAAAGATGTATAATTCCCCAAATATAATCAGACCAGCAAGTAATATGAACTGGTTTTATGTGATACAGAACACGTTTAGTAGCCTGTATGGTGAACATAGACTGCATCAGTTTGCATTTCACTTTCACTGCAGTGTTTAGGGAATAACAGCTTCGGCCTTTTTATTCTTAATTGGGTTTTGTAGTAAATGCTAACTTATGTTATAACATTACTAATATACTAGGAACTTTCATTTACTGTTAATTGATTTAAAAGAAAACTTTATGCTTTAATAGATAGAATATCACCAGTTCACACTAATGCTTGAAATTTGAAAGCTAACAAGTAAATGAATAAAAATATTAATTCAAAATAACTTTATACCAATTTTTGCTTAGTTGTTTGATAATTCAGATGAACACTGTAATTTCTTTTGAAAGATTAATGGTGCTCTAATGCAGAGAATTTGCCATAGCAGTTGCGTTATTAAAGCGTTGATGACACACTGCGGATCTGGTTATGCAGCAGTGTTATAGAAAGCTAATTATCAAGTTTCTATAATATAGTAAGACGCTAATTTTTCTTTTTTTTGGAATGAGATCAGAAACAAGCTTTCAGTTTAGTTGTCACAAATGCCTAAATATCACAGAATGCTTGAAGGTGGGAGGGACTTGTGGAGATTACCTTGCCCAACTCCCGTGCTCAAAGCAGGGTCAGCTAGAGCAGTGTGCCCAGGACCATACCCACTCGGGTTTTGCATACATCCAAGGATGGGCACTCCATGACCTCTGTGAGCACCTTCTTCCCATATTCTGGTGTATCAGCCACTCGTTCTAATTTTGTATCCTCTGCAAACTTGCTGAGGGTACATTCTATCCCATCGTCCACGTCATTAATGGAGATGTTAAACAGCATTAGCCCCAATGCTGACTCCTTGTGTACACCAGTAGTGCTTGGCCTCCAGCTGGACTTTGCACCTGCTGATCATAACCCTTTCAGCCAGGCAATTCGGCCAGTTTTCAGTCCACCTCACTGTTCACTTACCTAGTCTGCACTTGATCAGTTTGACAATGAATATATTATAAGAGATAGTGCTGAAATCCTTGCTAAAGTCAAAGCAAACAATATCTGCTGCTTTATCCACCAAATTAGCTATGAAAGCAGTAAAGCATTATTTCTCATCTGTAAATCTATACTGACTACTCCCAGTCAGCATCTCGGACGTGTCTTCTAGGATTATTTCCACTATCACCTTCCCTGGTCTGTGGTTCCCTGAATCTTCCTTCTTGAAGTTATAAGTAATGCCTGATTTATTTATTTATTTTCTTCCCCTCCCAGACCTCAGGCACACCATCCCACCCACCAGTCTCCATGATCTTTCAAAGACAATAAAAAGTACCCTTGCAAAGACACTAACCAACTCCCTCAGCACCTGTGAATGCATCCCATAAGGCCCCAAGGGCTTGAGTATGTTCAATTTGTTTAAATATTTCTTAACCTGTTCCTCTTCCACCAAGGTAAAGTTGTTTTGCTAGATTTTTTTTTTTTTCCCAAAAGTCTCAAGGGCTTGGGATTCTTGATGGGGGAATTTGAATCTTGTCACAAAAAACCAAACTGAAGATGACTTCAGCCTTTTTCATGTGCTTTGTCACCAGGTCCATCATCCCCTTTAGCAGCAGGCTGAAGTTTTCCCTAGTTCTCCTTTTGCTGCTCACATACTTGCAGAAGCCCTTGTTGCTTTTCACATCCCTCCTCAGATTCAATTCCAGGTAGAGTTAGGTTTCCCTAACCCCATTCCTGTGTGTTTGTACAGTGTCTCTGTATTCCTTCTGCGTCATCTTGGTCACCCTTATGAGGAAAGGCTGAGGGAGCTGGGTCTCTTTAGCTTGGAGAAGAGGTGAGTGTCAGGAAGATGGAGCCAGGCTCTTCTCGGTCTCATTAAGTGATAGGACAAGGGGCAATGGGTTCAAGCTGGAGCATAGGAGGTTCTGGGTTAACATAAGGAAAAACTTTTTCACCGTGAGAGTGACAGAGCACTGGAACAGGCTGCCCAGAGAGGTTGTGGAGTCTCCTTCTCTGGAGACATTCAAAACCTGACTGGACACGTTCCTGAGTGACGTGCTCTAGGTGGCCCTGCCTTGGCAGGGGCATTGGACTAGATGATCTTTCGAGGTCCCTTCCAACCTCTACGATTCTGTGATTCTGTGTATGGAGTTCTGTGTTCATCCACACAAGCTTACTGGCCACATGTGCTTGGTTTGAACTTGCAGGAGGTGATGCTTGAAAATTAGCCAGCTCTCCTGGATCCCCTTCTTCTCCCCCTTCCCCCCTTCTCAAGACTGTATCACATGGGATTTTTCCAAGTAAATTCTTGAGGAGGCCAAAGTCTGCTCCTGCAGACTGATTCTAGGGAGTGAGAGTGGAGGTGTCCTGGATCCTTAGGTAAGCAGCTTAAAAACAAAAACTGAAATATTTTCCAAGTGTGCTGTCTAACTGAAGAGGATACTATGAAATATTGCTAGAGAAGATGAAGTGGTGGTAGTGTTGCTCTGCATGTCATTTTTGGTGGTTGTACTTCTATGGAGTGGGAAATGTGGGTTCCTGGCCGCCTTTGGTATGCAGGGCTTCAAATCTTTGTTTTCCTCCTGAGGAGTAGTTGGTGGCCACTGAAAGAGCAACCCACCACAGGGCGTGGAAGTTGCCTCACTGTGTAACCAGGCATGCAAATGTTACTGGGATCGGAAGAGGAAAATGGAGTAAGTGTCTGGGCAGTGCTCCTAAACTTAAATGCTTAGTTCCTGAACATAAAACTTAGTTGTGTAAGAAAGCCCAGAAATAATGGGGTATATAAATGGTTCTTCATTTATGTTCTTTAGTTAAATTGTGGCATCTCTTCAGTACCTTGTTCTAGATTTGATGCAATTGCTTTGCTCCAAGAATTTAAAAAGATTTTGGCTTGTTGAGTGTTGCTGTATCTTATGTCCACATTGCAGAAAACCAAAACAGTTCAATCTGGAGGCCAGGGTGTCAGGTGCATACAGAGTGTGTAGTATGAAATGTAGATGGATGATACAAATGTGAAACTGTAGGTGATAGAGCTTGAAGCACCTGAATTACTGATGTCATGCTTTCCCCACCCCAAGCTTACGCTAGTTTCTGGTGCAAAATGATACAGATGTAAAAAGGAAGAAGTATGATCCCTTATCCTTCAAGAGGAACTTTTCTGGTTCCAGGGAGATATTCTGCATTTCTTGATATGTCATTAATTAAAATGGTCTTTGCTGTAATGAGGCATACACAAATAAAGAATCTGACATCTGAAAAACTGTCAACTCTTTCTGAAGGTCCAACGCTGTTTTGAGCATTGGTGTTGTCATAACTCTCTAATCCTTTTGGAAGAATCAAAGTGTGAATTAGGCTTAAAATGTGGTCTTGAGTTTTGTAAATCCCTTTATATCTGTGATCTTTTAATCTTTTTAAAATTTCTGACGTAAATGTATGTGTTCTTTTATCCTAGTTTGTTGTACTAGCGTTGTCCTTTAGTGTAACATTCTCTCTCCCAGATGCGTACCTCCTTACATTTATTTATCTTTCTGTCACTTTTGCTGGGTTAAACAAACTCAGCTGTTTATCTTCCCTGTAAGATGCAGGAGCTGTACTGTGTACCTGTTCAAGTATGAATTAATCTTTTTTTTTTTCTTTTGGGTTACAGTGACCATAATTACAAGTATTTTGTAAAGAGTCCTACTACATTGTTGAGCATTATATTAATATTTCTCTTTTCTTAAGAAATATCTGTTTTGATAGCTGAGAATCTTTGGTTGCCGTGAAAGGGTGTTTTTACCTCTTCCCCTGCATGTGTGCTTTCAAAGGCAAGAACAGCATACTCATTTTGGTACAAAATAGCCTGCCATGGTCAGAAGATATTTATACATTTAGTTCAGGCTTATCTTGTTAAAGGAGCTGATGCTCTTAACTGAGCACTTAGACACATCTGCAAGCGTAACAACATTTAAATGTGGTTAGTCTAAATGTTTGATTTAATACTGCCACTAGAAGAAAACACTTTTTGTAAAAGGGATCTAAATAAAAATATAACTATGGTTATTCTTAACAGAAAAGTGTTGGTAAAGGGAAACACCATCTTTCTTCAGGTGTCTGACTCTTACCTCACTTATCTAAGTTCTAGAGAAAATAGAAACATGTGATACTATGCAGACTTTATTATTCATGTTATTTTCCTATAGGTTAAACCATATCTTTGCTCCCATTCTTCTTTTGAAGATCTGAACGCAGAGGATTAGTGAATTTAAATTTTTGTTGATAAATACCACTGTAATAAATTCCTTACTAAAAGGAACTGATGATCTTGTGGTTAGAATGCCTTTCCTCTCCATAAAAAACCCCCATGAAGCCCCAAACAGAAGCAGAGCTTTCTTTTGGATATTTCTGTGGTAGAACTGAGGTCCTAAAGGATCTGAATCTGTTTTAGCTTTCTGTTCCTTGCTTCCTCACAAAATTTTTCATAAAGTACTTAATTATGTTTTTGCATTACGTGCTCAGTACAGGTTTTGTTCAACTCTGGATGCTTTGGTGCCCAATCCAAGTAGAAGGAAACGATCTGAGATAATACTGAGATTTCAAACGTTAAATCTAGGTGCATTTTCAAGATAGATAACATCAGTTTATTCTTAAACAGGACAAAGAGCATTTACATTTTGAACTTCCCTTGCTCTCTTAACCCATGGAGAGAGTGAGTGAGCTCTTCAGTCTAGTAAACAGCTGCATGGTATTACAGTGATGCATACCACATATTCCTCAGCTTCCAAATGCCTGTGCACCAAATCTGTTCAAACACATGACTGAGATGTGTAATTTCTAGTGGTGAATTCTCTGCTTTCTTAAGAAAGCAGGCAAAAAAAAAAGGTAATTGTTGCCTTTTATGTATGCTTTTAAAACATAACGTAGTTAAGCCTTACCTATTCATTTGTCTCACTTGATGTCTTTTGCTAGGACCCGTAGACTTCTGCCTTTCCTTGCAGTCTAGTTCTATGTAGCCAAACAAGAATGAAAATATTTCCTGTGAGAGTCGATGAGTAATTACAGTGATCACATGAATACTAGAATCTGCATAGAAATATTTTACGCACGTGTATATTTGATTCATATCTATATGCACATGTGCATACACTGTTCATACTAGTTATGTGAAGGCTGTCACATGTGTTTTTGGGATTTCCAAATGCGTGATAGTTTTGTGCAGAAATCATCCTTTGACTTAAGCAGCCAGCTCATATGTACACATTTACTTTTTTGTTGTCATTAAAGTCAAAGGCTTGTAGAGCCTCTTAAGAGTTTAAGTAAGACTCTTGACAATAGCAATAAAAGAACAAAGTGGTCCAGATGTACTCCTTATGTACAGAAATATTTCAGGAATCATCTTCTCCTGAATGGCAACATGAATATGTAGGATTCTACTGAATTATCAAGCCACATAGTCCATTGCTGTGCTTGAGGTATGAACGGTCTCTATATCCTGCTTGCTTATTGTAAGTAGAATGGGAAGGTTGTGTGTTCAAAGCCCAGCAAAGGCTTCTGCTGCCCTGCTCCTTCAAGAAAGGCGTATCTTCTGGCATCAGTGTGGTTCTTGGGGGAAGAGTCATACCATCTAAGATGAGGTTAACTGATTTCCCTAGGTTCTCTCTACTCTGAGAGGGGGGAGGAGAAGGCAGCTCAAAGGAAGAGCTGAATTTCAAAAATTCCTGAATCCATACTTTGCACCCAGCTTTTTCTAATACAGTGTTCTCTGACTGTTTGGCATCTCTTGGGGAGGGGAAATGGGACAAGGCTGTGAGTCACCACCAGAAACTTTCATACCTGTCAGACCGCATGATGAGTGTTGTAATCAGCTAGGTGGTGTTTGATACTGGAGCCAGGGTGTGTATATGTGCTGTAAGGAAACATGGGACAAATATGTCTTTACAAAACATTAATAGAGAATGATACCACAGAAGTATGGAGTCAAGTTTCATGAGCTAGTTCATCTTTTCAGTTGCTTAAACATAGCTTAGTGTTTTAATATTTGTCTGTCCTGAGTCTCAAGTAATACTTTTGAGATGTGTACTCTGGAAATGATTGGCAAGCCAGCCCTTAAGTATAAATTTAACTTCTACTAGAGAGGGAATTTTGATTTCAGTTGAATTTATAGCAGTTCACCAAATGAAATAAATTGTACCAAGAACAGGATTTCTGTATCTTTGGCTGGAGAAGTTTTGATCAGTAAGTTCTGAAGAGGAACAAATATGGTGAAGTGACAAATCACACAATGAAAATGCTGCTAGCAATGTTGTCTTGAACAGATTTAAGCAAAGCAGGAGGAGACTTAGATGTGACATAAATTGAGAATGACAAAAGTGTGGACTAGGACGTGCTTTTCCTGAAGTGGTCTGGTTACTGCTTTCTGGCAATATCTAATTTACTAAAATAGTTAATTTTGTTTGTGGTTCACTCTTTATTATGCTCTTTGTTTGAATCCCATAACCCTTTTTTAAGCAGTCAAAAGTGTATCCATTGCTTAAATGAAATGTGAATATCCTGTTAGATATGGGCATACGCATGGAAAGTGATGGGGATGCAGGCATTCTGATCAAGACCGGCTCTGCTGCTTTAAGTACAATTGGCAAAAATATGTATGCAACTCAGAACTGGCTAGAGACATGCAGAAGTCAAACTTCTGTCCAGATCGGCCAAGACCTTAGGGGCTAAACCCTACTGCAGGTCTAAGATTTGATGTTGCGGTTTTCTAGTGTGCATGTTTCTGGTGAACTGGCAGCACTTCTTCAAGCTCTATTTACTAATATAATTTCCTTTTGTATCTGGTTATTGTAATTTTTTTTTTTCCTAAGTCACTGGTTACTAGGGTGGTCTTTTGCCTGGTGTTCTAAGATCATCAAAAAGGTCAACTAGATTTCTGCCCCCTGATATGAGTAATGCTTACACTGGCAGTTCTCATATAAAATGTTCTGTGGAGCACATCTAGTCTTGTGTGTTGTCTGTGTAGCCACATATCATGCAGCTCTGAACTTGTTTGTTTATTTAGTGATTCTCATTCTAATTTTGCTTGGGGCTATTCTTAATGAATGGAAAGCAAAATATCAGAACAGAGCAAAGGGTAAAGATCTGATGACAACTTGCGGAGTCGTGTTACTTTCTGTTATTAATAGACACATAGGACTTAGTCTAGGAAAATTTATAATGTAATCCAGCAATACAACCAAATCCTGATTTATTGGGATATAAAAAGCTGCTCTTGGTTAAAACTGGGTACATGTAGAGTTAACTTGGTTCATTTTGATGAAGACACGTTAAGTATCTCTGACACCTGCAGAGCTAAGATTTGATCTACAAAATTTTAGCGGTAAATAAGAATAAAAACCACAGACAGCTGTTGACCTGTTGAGTATATGGTTTATATTTTGGCATTGTTCTAATTGTCTGAATCTCAGAAAATTAGCATAAATCATTAGATAGCTATTGAATGTATGTGTATATTTGTGATACAGTATGTGTGTATTGACCTGAATTTTTTTCTTTTTATTTTTTTCTCTGGAGAAACATGTCTTGTTGCATTTCTTTTCATGGCTTGCACTTAATACTGTTTTAATTGCTAAATTATAAATAGCTTCAGCTAAATATATTTGTAATGTATCCAGGTGAAAAACACATATTTATGTTGTGCTTTCTTGCAGGGGCTGGTGTTTTTTTCCTGTCTTGTGCAGAAGGAGAGCAGATCAGCTTTTTGTTCGACTGTATCGTCCGTGGCATCTCCCCGACGAAAGGCCCTTTTGGTTTGCGTCCAGTCCTACCAGGTTAATATAGGAAGTATAGAGTAACCGAGCAAAGTAGGAACTTGCCATGTCTAGCACTTATTGCTGTGATTGTAAGAACAGCTTGCAGACACTAAGGGTGTAGAAAGTGCAAAGTGGTTTTCATTCTGAAGTGTCACAGTACAGATTTGTCAGTTGAATGTTCCCAGTTTCCCCCTGCTCCTCTGGCTCATTCATAGTTCTGCTAGTATTGCTAACTTTGGCCTTCTCCTATTTAACAGTACTAAAGTATGGCAATTTGAATGGAAAGGAATGCTAACCTTTAAGCTTACACAATTCAACTTGGATCTGTGTCTGCATTACTATTTTGATAGTTTAATGGAAGACTAACTTCTGGGGCGTTTTGAGTTCATCCAAAACACTTAGAACTAAGTCTTGCCAACCTTAGAAACCTTTGTCAGACCTCCACATTACATTTCAGTTTTGCAGCTTAAGCTTCTTTTCTGATGTGCAAGGATTAAATTATTTTTCCTGTTTCATGGTAAATGCTGCATGTGCTGTAATGTTCAGAAAGGGAATTAGATGGCATCATTGTAAACCCTGTTGCCTTTTGACTTGAGCAGGTATAATATTGGGTCAGAATGACTGTGTCAAGGCGAGAGTGTGGAAATGAGATTGCAGAAAAATACCTGTGAACTGGCAGTGGGTTATAGTGGGATTAGACTACAAGAACGGTGAAGGATGAGGTGGGATTTGTGGGAAATACTTAGTTTCTGTTTAAGTGTTAGGCAGTTAATAGGTGCGTGACAGGGTTTTATTGCTGTTATAAGATTAACATAATTGCAGGAAGGAAATGTGATGGAAAAGATTAGATATGAATGTGAAACTTGTGAAAATAAATTATAAACGGTTAGTTAAGATAAATGTAGTAGACACAAGGCTTAGTTCATCTCTTCTTTCCCATAGTTGTAACACCAAAGTAAAATAATCAAGCAGAATAGTGGGCAATAAAACCTCATTCTTCTTATATGATGATCTGTGTTTGCCTTCAACTAAGCAGAGTGTAGGAAAAAAAGTAACTGACAAAAACCTAACAGAAACCCAAAAACCAGAGTTGATGCTAAAAGCTTTGCTATTGAATGCATATTTTTCTGCGTACCTAAAACTGTATTACACATATACAACTCCTAAATCTTTCAATTAACAAAAATTTATGTCTAGGAAAACTAAGCCTATAAGCAACTACCCTCTTGTCTTTTAAAAAAAAATAATATTAATTGGCACATTCTTTGAAAAATCTTTATTTATGGGCATGTAGAAGTAAAACTGCGTTCACATCTTAGTTATCAACTCTGACATTTGTGGGGTGTTATACATAGCCACATAAAATATTCCTTTCTGTCCTTAAGAGCTCTGACCTCACTGAAGTGCATGAAGAGGTTGTGGAATATCCTGGGGATGATTTGTTGGTTTGTGTTGGGTTTTTTGGGTTTTGTTTTTTTGGTGTTTTTTTTTTGTTTGGGTTTTTTTTTGGTAAGGGAACACTTCTTTTCTGTGGTCTTATTAATTTGTCACCTGTGCTTGATGGACTTGCTGCTAAAATGAGGTGAAGATGTACTCAGCCAGCTGATTTCACCCTGTTTCCCTGACAAGAGCAGTGTTCTATAGGGAACTGTGCTCATATTCTTGCAGGCTCCTCTGCAGCCCTTCTACAAGCTACTTTGACCTCTCTTATATTTCCCTGTATCTTTACCCTTGCCTCTTCCAGTTTGTTGTTACACCCTGTGTACACACCCTTTCATAGAAAATTCTTATTGTTTATGTTCTTCTTTTATTATCCCATGCGGAAGCTTGCACAGACCTGTTTAAGGCACAGGCACATGTACGATACTAGTGATTCATACATAAACTAATTGTCCTTATCAAGTATACTGTTACACAGAATGTACTGTATTTCTTGAAAAGGTCAAGTCTCTACCAGCTGCATACTATATCTGGCAAGAGTATTGAAATTAACCTTTTGAAAGGTTTAGTTATTACATAGGTTAATCATCTGCGCACCCCAGGTAACTAGATCAAAACTTCCAGATTGTGCCAGTACAGGTTGGGGACTGACCTGCTGGAGAGCAGTGTAGGGGAAAGGGACCTGGGGGTCCTGGTGGATGGAGGGATGACCATGAGCCAGCAATGTGCCCTGGTGGCCAGTAAGGCCAATGGCACCCTGGGGTGCATTAGAAGGGCTGTGGTCAGTAGGTCGAGGGAGGTCCTCCTCCCCCTCTATTCTGCATTGGTGAGGCCGCATCTGGAGTATTGCGTCCAGTTCTGGGCCCCTCAGCTCAAGAAGGACAGGGAACTGCTAGAGAGAGTCCAGCGCAGAGCCACAAAGATGATCAAGGGAGTGGAACATCTCCCTTATGAGGAAAGGCTGAGGGAGCTGGGTCTCTTTAGCTTGGAGAAGAGGAGGCTGAGGGGTGACCTCATCAATGTTTATAAATATGTTAAGGGTGAGTGTCGGGAAGATGGAGCCAGGCTCTTCTTGGCCTCACTAAGCGATAGGACAAGGGGCAACGGGTGCAAATTGGAGCACAGGAGGTTCCGAGTTAATGTAAGGAAAAACTTTTTCACCGTGACAGAGCACTAGAACAGGCTGCCCAGAGAGGCTGTGGAGTCTCCTTCTCTGGAGACATTCAAAACCCGCCTGTACGTGTTCCTGAGTGATGTGCTCTAGGTGGCCCTGTCTTGGCAGGGGGGGCTGGACTAGATGATCTTTTGAGGTCCCTTCCAACCCTTGTGATTCTGTGATTCTACCAAGAAATGTCCAGTTAATGTTCTTCATATTTACTGCAGTGCATAATGCTACACAGCCTCAACTGTGCTATATATGTGCGATGTTCTGCTTTTGTGTAATTTAAAAGCTTTCATAGGAAGCAGTCTTCTCTCTACAGTTTGCTATTTGAATTGGGCTTCTTGCTGTTGCCTGTACCTTTCCAACTTAAACATGAAATATGCTTGAATAACTCTTAGTTATTTTCGAGAAAGGAAAACACACAAAGGCCAGCTGTATAGAGAAAAGAATGTAATGTGGTGAAAAAAATGTTGCATTCATAGTGTTCTTGGACAGTGCCCACAGAACAAATACAATCTAGAAATGCTGTGCCATCAACTTTCGCTTAGTCTGCCCTTATAAAAAGGGTAATGAGTGAAGCCAGTGGCTTCATGCACAAACAGCTCAACTTTATGGTTAAATGGAGTGCTGAAATATTTGTGTTAGCAGGAAAGTAATAGGAAATGATAGAGACTAGTTTGAAGAGGACTGGAAAATGACCAGTTTTCTCACTTTTAGAATAGAATAGAATCATTAAGGTTGGAAGAGACCTCAAGGATCATCCAGTCCAAGCTGTAGTGATTCTTTGAGCAAATGAAAACTGCCCAGTATCCGAAATGAGTTTGTAAACGGCATGTACGAGGGATATTTGCTCAAGTGCAATATTCACAACTTCTTTTCAGGATTGTAGTTTTAAAAAATATACCTTACTTCCTTAAAAGCTTGGTGTTCTCATAGATATGATTATTGTATGTATTTTATTATGTCATGTATAAAATATGAAATGATAAAGCTGTGCAGTGGAAGTTGTAAACTTGACTGACCATTGCAGTGTGTAAAAATCTGGTCTAATCTTTCATAGCTGGCCTGCTTTGAACAGCAGATTAGAGTAGAGAACTCCTGAGATCCCCTCCAACCTGGATTATTCTGTGACTTTTTGGAAGTGGCTATCAAATGAACATGAATGTTCTCATGATAAAAATAATTCTATTATGTGTACGTCCAAAATAAAATGGAAAAGGAAAAGAACATTAGATGTTTTACAGTTTACTACTGTGTGGTACTTATTTTGGCAGTCCATTAATTCTGCAAAATTGTACCCAAATACTCCTCTTGGTGGCTCCATTAGCAGATTAGCCACTTTAGTTTGTTAAAGTCTACATGATCAGGTCTTAAATTTAGGACATATGGCATTGAGTGGGAATGCAAAGGGTAGTGTAGGTATCTGTTGATGCTTTTAGACAGTGTAGCATTTTAAATAAAGGACTCAAGTGAGTGACAGGGTGTCTTTGGATGGCTTGTTTTCCCCAGCTACTAGCTGGAAGGTAATTGCTGTAATTGGCTACTTGCAACTTGCACGATGTTTTGGTTTTGTTTTTTTGTTTTTTTTTTTTAATCTTGAGAAGACACTTAGAAATCAGACCAGAGAATTTTACATTCTTATCTTGACAGAAGTCTAGATATTGACTGAGTAATGAATCACTGATTGCATGGTTTGTAATCTATACTGAATTTGCACGCATATTATTTGAGAAATGTTCGTTTATCGCGTGTGCGTTAAATTCCTTTTTCACTAGCAAAACTCATCTTGGATGCCAAACATGAGCACAGGAAAGGGCCGACAGCCAGCCGATCAGTGGTGTCTTTGATCAGTGGGCAGATCAGTGCTCTCTAAATCTGGCTAAGGCTATGGGATAGTCTAGTCCTGCAGCCTGGAAAGGCCCCAAGTGTCATGTTGATAGTCTTGATGCTGTCTTTTAATTTTGGAAGCTTTTTCAGGCTGCTTTGTGACTGACTAGAGAGTGTGCAGTGCTGCTTGCTGAGGATCTGTCTGATGCTCTTTCTTTTTGTTGAAGCTTGATACGCCTTTGGCCATTGCAAGACAGCTCTGTGACTGCCTTCTGCAGTAGCTGTACCGAGTGGATCCTCCTCAAACTTTTCATTCCTCCAGACATCTTACAAGGTGTGGAGATGTTAGCATGAAGGTGAGGGTCCAGGCCTGATTTGCAAATGTGCCTACAGTTACAAAGGAAAGAAAGGAGAGATGTTCAGCCTAACATACCTAACTTTGTTTAATGAAGTAATTAACCAATGTTGCATTTTAAAGATGCAGAGAATCGAGCATATCTTAGGTACCTGCTGACTTAACTTGATATAATAATTTTTTTTCCTGACAGGTGCTTACTGAACAACCCTGGAGATTTGAATTACTGTGACACTTAATTCGTATGTTACCAAAGTATTCAAAATCTCCCACAATGAGCAACTGATGTGGCTTTAATGAATATCCACCAACGTAATATAAAAATAAAATCCCCATCAGAGACATTTTTAGTCCAGTCAGATTTGATGTAATCCTTCCGCTTTGCCCCAAAGCAGCATCTAAGAAGGTTTCAACAATGTCTCACACAAGATTTTTCTTCATAGCAAGGGATCAGTTTTTGTTTGGAAAATGATAAAACACTTTCTTAATTAAAAGACCTGAGTGAATCTAACTGCCTAGATGCCATGGAAGTAAATCCTGTTATAGGATACGTTTGTTTAGAATTTGGGAAATGAAGGTACTGATTACTCCTGGAGTTGTTGGAGTTACTGTAGGATGTTGTGTGGGCAGAAGCTGTATGAATTTCCTTGGATAGCAGTCTCAGTACCGGTCATGCTGCTTCCATCCTCCTGAGTTAGTAATATGGCAAATTACTCAAGAGTTATTTAGAGGCTTTGTGTTGTGCATGCACAAGGTACAGGATGATGCCAACAAATCCAACATTACTGTTGAAAAAACCTTTGTTTTCACCATTTTTAGGCCGTATTTCTACACTCATGACAGGAGGTCATAGGTTACACTCTCCAATAAGGACTGGTCTCTACAAGGTGGCTCTAGTGACTTAGCCTGATCTAGTGACTTAGCCTGATCTAGTGACTTAGCCTGATCTAGTGACTTAGTTCTTAGTCTGATCTTGTAGCATAACCTCTTGATTAGGGCTTGGCAGTGTGTAACCAGAAATACTGCTGTAAGAATCTGCTGCTTCTGAACCATAGTATTGCATATGTTTCCCATAGAAGTCTTGCTTATTAGCAGAGAAGATTAAAGGCAAAACAAAGACTTCAATAAGACTGAATGGACAATTATTTTTAATATCTGCCTAAGATTTTAAGTCTATGTATGTTTGGCAGGTTTTGAAGTTGTTTCTCTAGATATTTCCTAGTACTTGCTGAGAAAGGAAATTTTCTAATCCATCTTCCACAAAACTGGACTGAGAGGTCACAGCACATAACTATCAACCCAATTTTATGCACACCTTTTATACACAGGCAATCCTTAAGGGAAAGTTTAACATAAAAATGATTGGTCCTGTTGGACAGACAGTATGCAGAGTAAAACCTGTTGTGATCTGTAGCTGTGTAGTTGATAGGGAATTTAGCTTCTAGAAGCAATTGAATCTGTGAAATGCAAACTTACTGATTTGCTTCAACTCTCTCTTACCTCCCCATTTTGTATTTTATTATAGGCCATTTTTGCAAGATCAGTTGCTTGATCAGGCTTTTTTTTTTGTTATATCTTTTGCTGTCTGTAAGACAAATATCAGTTACTAAAAAACTAACAGTTGTGTATGTGCCCTAGTAACATTCTGATTATTTATCAAGTAATTATATTCTGAAAAGAGTGGAATGATCTCTCGTACTGACAGTTCTTTGCTGTGGGAAGGGTTAGTGTCTGTTGCATCTTGGTTTGACTAACTTGCTCATCTGTTATGCCAACTTTATGCTGAGAATGCTCATAGAACATCTTTGTTGAAAATTTTGGACAGAAGGGCGTTTAACTAGATACAGCAGAGTAACTGGAGCAGAGGACATTCAAAAATAGATTGAAGCAGCAGCCTGTAACACTGTATGCCACTGAGCAGACCTTTGCATCGACCTGTCTGGGTTGCACCACCCAGGTGGCCAAATCTTGTATGTGCCTTTGGCAGGAATCCATATGGAAGCATTGGGGGTTTCGTTTTGAGTAAGCAATTACACAGGTTTGAACTAGTCAACGCTTAGTATCAGTTGTATTGCAGGGGAAATAGGAATGGAGACCTATCAAAATAATCCATATCAAACAGTCCTCTCTTCTGTTCTTAAAGTTAAGTTTGGAAGGTGCCAGACACTGACATCAAGCACTGTTTGAGCTGGGAGGCACAGAGGTCACAGACCTTGTTTGTCACAGCCGTTTTTGCCTTGTCCCTGTTAGAACATCTTTGATTTCTAACATCTGCTGTTATAGAAGGACTGTTCATGTGTCCGGCTTGTTCTGCTAACCTTATCCAGATTGCATTTGGCTAAAGATGGAAACCTCCTCTATACAGGAAAAAGTTCAGCATTGTCACTTCTGCTCCTGTGACACACATGGATTTCTCCAGGGCAGATCAGAAAATGGATACAGTTAGGGAGGAGAGATGTGGCAGCTTGTTTCTCAGGTAGTTAATAATGTAGGGTCTCCCATGGAGCTTCAGCAAACCTGGCGATGCTCCTTCGCCTGACTGTGAACTTGCTTTGACTGCTGTGTTGACAATATCAAACCCAAGACCTGGGATGAAAATGAAACTTTTCTTTCATCATTTCAACTGTTTATGTCACTAACTCAACCACAGCAATGTGTAGCCCTTTTCATCCTTTTTTTTTTTTACACTCTTATTAAATAGTTCAATGATAAAATGTTTTTGTGGTGTCCTACTACTACCCAGTTGGTCAGATAGACAAAAACAGCAGTTGTGAGGAAACTAATCTGTTCTATCTGTCACTAATTCCTTTCTCTATGCAATTAATAAGAGCTACTGAAACTTCCAATGATGAAAAATATTAGCAGATCATAGCTTTTGCAACTGCTGAACGTGACACACTTCTCAGTGCTGTCTGAAGAAATCTGTAAGATTCTCTTGGGATAATGGTTATGATTACTTCCAACATCTTTTTTTATTGTTGTGTCTGGCTGGAAACAAAATGGTTTAGAGGAAACTGGCTTGTTCTACTGATGAAGTTCTTCCACATTCTGTATAACTTTTGGTCTTTCACTTGAAATAGAAGGAGCCTTCTTCAGTGGAGTAATTTCAGCTGGAGTGGTGAACTCCCTAAAATGTATGGGGAAAATCCCTGACAGTACATTTTAGGACTGAATTTTACCGTTCTAACTTGTCTTGTATTAAACATGAAGACAGAGAGCTACCAGGTTGCTTATTTAATCTCTGATTTCTGAACTTAATGACCTTCTGAACATCAAACTTGAGAGCAATGTCTCTGTAAATAGGTGGTCTAGATTGGAAGGTATCAGCTAGCTTAATAACTATGACTCTGAATTTATGATACAGACTTGTAAATTTGTAGGATGAAAAATTTGATCTTTCTCCGTGATAAAATTCCCAATGAGTTCAGTGAAATCAAGACCCATTTTTCAGGTCACATACTAGTTTTCAACTCCTCTAGACCTGCTGAATGCTAATTATCTCTTATTTCTATTGCTTTTGGTGCTGTGCTCTTTGAAGTTCTGTCCCTGATGATAACTCTTATAGACACTGAGTATAATTAGAATAGAATAGAATCATTAAGGTTGGAAGTGACCTCAAGGATCATCTAGTCCAACCATCCCCCCACCACCTATTACCCACTAGACCACGTCCCTAAGTACCATATCTAACCTTTCCTTAAATCTCTGAAAGTCTTTGACACTTGTAACTGTAACTTATTATGTGGCATTTCTCCAGGATCTGCTTGAAGGCAGATTGTCCCATACATTTTCCAATCAGCATTTTCCATCTCCTCCAGTAGATCAAACATAAGAATGTGTCTTTCCCCTCCCCCTTATTTTTATGTATTTTCCATGTTTCTTCTTTTTTATTTATTTATTTTCTGTTTCTTTTTAAAGATCCAAGTACAAATCCAGCCTATTCAGAAGAAAGACTGGCTCATGAAGCCTTGCAATTAGAAAAGCGCTTGAGCTTGCTATCCCATACAAGTCGTCAGGGCAGTGGAGGTAAGAAATACCTTTAATTAAATAAAAATAAACGGTGTTCCTTCTTTCCCAGCCTTTAGAAATGAGCACACGTGTATTAAATGCTAACCTTAAAAGAAAAATAGTAGAGAAATGGTCAAGATATTTGATTTTTGAATGTTGTTGCTTGTGGGGAAGATCTTTAACAGCATTGTCTAAAGTCCTTTGATGTAGATTGGAGTTTTTCAACCGAGCAGAGTGAGTTTTGGATCAAACACTGTTAACCCAGGAAAATCCTTTAGCATGGTGAATCCTACTGAATTTGGGCATGTGCAACTTCAAAAGAATTGTGTGCGTCAAGTTTGGTATCTGCTTAAGTACTTGACTCACTCCATCCTGTGAGATGAACTGACTTGTGTAGTTCACACATCAGGCTTACAACAGATCTTTGTAGTAAAAGCTAGGACTCCTGTGCTTTGGTTCCAAGTGTTATTATTCTTGCTCTTCGTGGTGGTATCCCCCCTTCTGGAGTTGTTTATGTATCAAAACAGAATTGGTGTCTAGCACTGGATTTGTAAAAGGGCCTATGCCCTGAGCTACCATTTAATTGTTTAATAACAGAAGTTAGATCTTCAAAACATCTGCTTTGCTCTTGACTCTAAAGCCTACAAGCCTAAAAACAGCCCCCTGAAGGCCCTCAGGAGCTTGCTTACATGCTTCTATACATGTCCATAGCTCCTTTAGTCTTGACACTGCTGAGTAATGTGGTTTGTGACCAAGTTACACTGAGACTTCCTACATTTTGCTTAGCATATAACTGCTAGACTTGTCTAGATGGATGGAAAACAAATGAGATTTAATAGAGAAGCATGCCTGGTGGTTGGTTTTTTGTTGTTTTTTTTTTGTTTGTTTTTTTTAATACAGTTGCTCTGGTTAGAAAACATGAGATTCAACTTCGCATACATTCTTTGCTTGAGATGGCTTGAATTTATGACCTGATTCTTTAAAAAATGTTAGAATCCTCAGAGAATGAGGAGTCCTAGTGTAAGATTTTTCTATTCTGTTATTTGAATTTTGTGTAGGAAAATTAAATATTTGTGTTTATTGGAGATATTGTAACAACAGGACTGCCCCTGTAGGTTTCATGGGAGGAAATTTGCCTGAATCTGGAGATCTAGGCTCTGCCACTGCCTCAGAGAACATGTAGCTCTACATAGTTAGATCATTTCCTTCAAGACTCTGAGGCCTTCGCTTTCAAAGTTTTAAAGTGCCTAAAATATTTGTCAAAGATTATTTCAGACAAATTCAACAATGTTATTCTTTTCAATAAAAAGATGTTTTTGTAAGCAGAATAACTTTTATTTAACAAATATATTTCTTCTTCTGGGCATATTGCTGGGAACTATACTAATATTTTTGTTATTCATGCCTTGTGTCTAGATAGCTGTGTAATTTAATGTGAGGAGTTACACAGAGGTCACAAACTAGTGTCATGTAATGGGCACTGGGGGAAAAGAAAGGATTAGATTTCAAGAGATAAACATTGCTATTTTGTGATAGTATATAACAAGAATTACTCTACGAAGAGCAAGAGACTTGTTCTAAACTTTTCCCTCAACACCTGAGAACAGAAACAGCCTAGTAACACCAACAGCTCAGGTCACAATTTGCAGTGGACCCTTCCTCTTTCTACCCCATCTGGCAACTTTTTGCCCAAGGTTTAAGATTAATAACATTTTAATTAAATTAATACCTACAAAATGATCCTGCTATCAGCCTTTGTTTTCACATCTGTTTTACTAAGAAGGAAGGAAATAACATTGTGGACTGTATGTACTGCTACAAGAAATTGAGTTTGTTTGTTTGGGTTTTGTGTATGTGTTTGTGTGATGGTTGTGTTTTGTCCTTGTGCCCTTTTATGCCAATGTTTAATTTTTTTCTTCCACATTCTGTCTTGGATAGCAGTAGTTACCTGTAAAAGTGTCCTCCTTGGAAGTGTCAGGGAAGAAAAAATAGTCTGGCCATATGTGCATAAATGAATCATGGATGACCTTTTTGTATATAGATATGTAAACGTTTTTATAATAGTAGTATTCTCATTTTTTGTTTGTTACAGTGCTGTATGATTGCATTTTGCTCTGGATATTAAGTAGGACAGTGTAGGAGAGCTTAGAGGAGAGAACAGAACAGTCTTAAATTTGATTTTATTTTTGTAGTCTCTTTAACATTCACTTTGGTGTCATTCAGCTAGGATTTAACTAGAGAATAAAAGTACAAATAAGATAATAATTTGGTTGGTTCAGATCAAATAGAAACATGGAAATGTCTTATGGCTTTGGGTTACAGTAATAAGATTTTCTTCAGAGCATCCTCAGCTGTTCTGAGCATGGGACTTTGAATATTCCCTGTGACAGGAGTATTTAAAATAAAACCAATTAACTGTACAGAAGTAAACTATGGTTGAAAAGGAGAGAACTTGGTGCATAAACTAAAAGTTTAGCCCTGAATGCATTATGTTCCATAGTGTGGTAGGGTTATGGCAAGGTAACATATTATTTGCATTTAATTTTTCCTGTGGGGATAGGAGTTACTGCAGGAATTCTGGCTTTCTGACAGAAGTTCCCCTTACAAAAGCAGATGGAATCTCAGGATCCTTTCTGTTTGTACATACTTGCCATGCTTCAATCTGTCGGTTGTGTTTTAAACATAAGTTGATGTATTTTCTTCTTTTTTAGGAGATGATAGAAGTCTTTCGAGCTCATCTTCAGATACCAGCCACTCGGATGTTAGTGTTGGGAGCAGGTTGACAATTTGGCCTGAACAGTCTTCAGCCAGCACTTCTCAAGAGAGTCACGGACTGGCAGCTGCAAAGGGCATTCATCTAGGTGAAGAAAAGACCCTTCCAGAAGGGGCACGTGGCACCACTAAACCGCCTCCAAAGCCCCTCCGATCCAGACAGCTACAGGAAATAGGTCGTCAGAGTTCTTCTGACAGTGGAATAGCTACTGGTAGTCACTCTTCTTACTCTGGAAGCTTCTCTTCCTATGCTGGGAGCTTGGACATTTGCCATGGTGATGAGTTTGGATCATTGCTAAGCCTGCCATTGAACTTTCCTTCGGATCAGAATTTATGTACTTGTCCTCACAGTGAGCCCCAGAGAGGTGTGGGATCAGAGTATCAGGTTCCCAGCTCTCTCAGACGTATTTACGATATACCCAGGAGTTCGTTACAGGCAGCTTCTAAAGATGCGCAACAGAAGAGTGCGGATTCCACACTACCGAAGGACCAGGCTGTGTCACCTCAGGGTGCTAGTGACCCAAAACTGCTACTACCACACTTGGAAGCACGGAGGGTACCTGAGCACAGCCAGGACAGAGGGAGGCCTTCATCCTTACTTGCAGAAAGCAGCAAGGACTCAAGTGATGAGACATATGCGGATTTTGTTTCAAGGTGGTCAGACACAAAACCACAAGGACAGGTGTCAGACTCCAAAAGTAGTGAGTTGTCACCACCTAGTGGGGCCTCAGCTGACCCCTATGACACATGTAGCCCCCACCTTGGGATGACAAGAGCTCTTTTTTCAGCTTGTCCAATCTGTGGTGGACTAAAGGTAAATACCTAACACTGAGCAGATGCTAACAAGCCTTACTTAATAGAGCATGATTAATTTAAAATGACTTAAGTTGCAAGTCATGAGTACTGTTGTTTCCTTTATAATTTGAACAGGTAATAACTTTTGTGTTGTTTATGCTCAAGTTGAGAGGCTTAGCCCATAGTTTCCTCAAAATCTGTGCCTGATCAAGAAAACACTGAACAACATAGACCATCAGTCATTACTTTTAAACTAGCCAACTTTGGGTTTGGAGGTATGTGAGTGGCTTACAGTGACAGAGACGAAAGCTTTACAGGCACAGAAGGATGAATTTGTCATATAATAGTAATTTAGCACTAAGGACATTGATCTGTCTTAGTGCTGATGTTACAAAAGAAGAAAGAAGGGAGGCCAAATAGTATGTGCTGCTCTTTAGGTGACCACAGTACATTTTTTTTATTATTATTTTATTTTATTGCTGTTTTTCTTTATTGTTGTAGTTTGAGCATGTCTTGCACAAGAAGGCAGATTAATGAAACTTCTCACTGGGGAAAGAGAAGACAGTCAAGTTAGCATGACAATCCACATCAGATCTCCTAATCCAGTATTATATTTATAACTGGCCAAACTTTATAGGAGTTGTATGAAAACTCACTACCAAGACAGTGTGTGTGCAGGAAAAAATAATTTTGATCACCAGTCACATAAGGACTTAAAACCTGAAGCATGGAGATTCGTGTGCCTTTCTAAACACATTTGCCAGTGTCTGTTATTATGACTGATATTCCCATAAGTTATTTTTTTTTAACACTGCTAAATTCTTGCCTTTTTATGACAGTAAGTTTTATACATTGATTGTACATTGCATGGAAGAAATACTTCTGGTTTGACCTATTCTGGAGAACACTTTTTTCGTGAATATGTTTGCTAAATTAGAAGAAGGTGAAGTTGTTTGTGTTGGTGAGCTGTTGAAAGGCTGGAAATATTAGAGAGACTGCTCAAATTAAGGAGTATTTGAAGTAGGGATTTGGCAAGAGAGACTTTTGTTGGAGGAATTAAGTACTGCCATTGAAGTGTGTACCTTTTAATTGAGCATGTGGGATTACATAAATCACTGCTATGAAAAGGGCTTGAGTGTATAGTAAGTTATTAAAGGAAAATTAAAATGTTATAAACTTAAGGGATTATTTTATTCTCACGAGGTATTTTATGCATTTGCATCGTTGACTACTGCCTTCACGTGTCTGAAAACTAGAAAATGCTGTCTGCCTGAGGTGCTTGCGTAGCCTCTGTAACAGCACCTTGGGCATTACTTTGTCATGTACTGGCAGCATTTGGGCGGAAGGGAGGCGCGGTGTGACAGGCTGAGGTTGTGTCTACACTGATCATCAGGATCAGTGTTCTTCCCAGACCACCCTTGCGAGCTATCTGCACCAAAGGCCCTCGCTAGCCCTCTAGCCTAATTCTGAAACCGTGACTGGGTGCTAGGGCCTGAGATTCAGCTTCTCACTTCTGCGTTTTCTGCAGTGCAGGCAGCGGGGTACACAGCAGTGAGTCTGCTGCCTGGAATTAGAGAGAAGTTTGGAAAAATGCACAGGACTGATTCCTAGAAGGGCTCTGGTCTGGGATCAGAAAGCTCCAAGATGTCTTTGTTATAGGCAGCGAGGAAAGAATTAGTTAAGGTACAGTTAGTTCCCATGATCTAAATGTTTCTGGGTGATCTGACATGAATTTATCAAAGTTTGCCCTGGGCGTCTGTGGCAGGCATGAAGATGAAAGTGAGTATTTCATCATATATCTTCAAAGCCATTAAAGGCTAAATTATGTCACTCTTTCTTTCACTGCCAGTTGACCCAACAACATTCACGCCCACATCTTTTATGGCAAAGTGCTGTCAGGTTTCGTGGTGTTTCTAGTTGCCCGAATAAAATCAGTTGGCAAGAATTTCAGGAACTGTCAATATTTAAACAGAATTAGTGAGAGAATCAGTGATGCAATACTCTTACTAACTCTTGTTTTAGCATGAGATATGCACATCTGCCTCTTATCTTTTTTTTTTTTTCCCCCCCACCTGTTTGTAAGCATTTGGGAAAGACAGCTCATTAAATGGAATGATTCATGGGTTTGTTTTTACTTTTGAAAGAAAAAATAACCTTTTGATACATTGTCCTGCATTATCAAGGTGAGTTATTTTTGCAGTATTTAATGGACACTGTCTTTGGCTTTTCTCTCAAGGAATACAGTGAAAAGTACAAATCCATATAGTGTAACTAAAAAAATAATTCTTCATCCTTGTGCTCTGAAGAGCTTAAGATGCAGTTAGGGCCAGGAGGAGTTGATTTGTGGGTTAATGAAGACACCGGGTTTTCACGTTTATTCAAATTCATGTTCAAAAGGCTTTGGTAGTTCCAGTGTTTGGAGTTCCTTTGCAATTTCAAGTTAAGATGTTAATTAAATTGTGTTAATTGTTTTTAAATGCCTACTATTTAAAGTGAGTGAGTGACGTGAATAGAGGAACTGTCTACAGCAGTAATAAAGGATAGAAGCTTGGGTTTTCTGCCCTGTATGTAAACTTTGGCAAATTGAGGTTAGATTTGGGTATGTTGTCTGTGTGTATTGGACTTCAGCATGTGAAGAGTTTGGGACAGGTTGCAGGATGAAGACATGCAGATGTGGAAGGCATGGTGGCATTCGTGATGGGGATTGACTTGGTTAAGAACCACCTGCTCCACTAATGACAAGGATGATGATGAACATAGGGAGAACATACCCTGGGAAAGTGCCAAGGTTCAAAAAGAAAATAGGGCAAGGAAACCTTTCTGTTTCACTTTGGATGAAGACTAGAACCAGCATGAAGAAAGTCACTAAATACTGCTTTTATTATTTCTTTATTTTATTTTGTATTAGACATTGGGGATTAATAAGCAAGCATGTAGGGTGTTTTGCTTTCTGTTGTATGTTATTGTAGCGTGCTCAAGATGTCCTCCTTTACAGACTTCATAAGGTGTGCCTTTGCTATGTAATTTTTGCCTAGGTGGTTTCAGTGCTATAGATGATTGCAGAGATGAATTCTTTGTGTACTGTAAGTGTATTTTAAGCTCAGAATGTTGGATTGTTATGGGATTTCTGAGTAAGCTGTAGAGATTTATTATTAGACTTACTACATTTTCAACTACTTAGCTAATACTAATTTGACGAATAGAATTTCACTGTACACTTGTTGCTCTGTAACTTCATTTGATGCTATAGTTTGAGAAACGATGTCAACCTTTTTTATAGGGTGTATTTTTTTTTTTACACCACCATTGTTTGTAAATTTTCTTAGAAGTCTGAAAAATAAAATTATTTTCCAACTGTTTTTGTCCTTTTCCATCTGACAAGTACTGGTTTTAGTTTTGCTTTTTGTCCCCTGACCTTCATCATCTTGCAAACTGAATTAATAAGGAATGATTATGGCTGTTTCTTTGCACTGTTATACTCAAATCACTGTTGACAGCTTGAAATGTGCCTATTAGGACCGACTTTTATGTATTTCTAACTCACCCTAAACTCTTATGTATATCAGTGGGAGTTCTGTGTGTAGAAATATAGGCTTGATTACTGCTTTGGTAGTTAACTTGCCATGACAGAGGAGAAAAGAAAGTGTCAGTTTGTGTGTGGTTGTTATCATCCATCCTGTATTAGTATTCAGCCACCTACTTTAGTTGATCATTTAAAAATACCAAAACCTCCTTGGTAACAATGGTCCCAAATTAAGAGCTGGTCTACCCAAATCCTCTGTGAAGTATTTATATAGTCCCTGCTACCGCAGTAACTGTAGGCCTCAAACTTTGAATCTCCCAGCATATCTATAGGAGACGGAAATACGGGAATGCTGTGGTCATGATGCACAGAAGAGTTTAGGGGTTTTGTTAGGTAGCAGGGGATCCACAGTCCCAAGCGGCTAAGAACTCTCTCCTACACAATATAGGGAGAGCTGGTTCCTGCCTTGACGGGGATGTGGATCTCTGTTTAAGTGGGGAGTTGCTTTGATTAGCTGATAGGAAATTTGCCTCTTAGTCTGTTCTCCAGAAATTGCTTTATTTTGCACTACAACCTTAAGAGAAGGCATGTGCATGTCTGTGCTGTGATCCTTGAGCCAGCACTTTACTCAGTATATTTAATCTTGCAGCACCACATCCCTGCAGGGTTTGTTAATCACGTGCAACCATTTGAGTGCAGAGTCTCCGGGCAGATCTAGAGTGACTGTGAATATCTGTGTTTCCATTGTGTGTTTTAGACCAGGGAGGGACAAGCCTAGAGAGAAACAAGGCTGATGTATCCTCAGGTAGAGAAGGGGCTTGAACTCTAAAGACCATCTTGCCCTGAGATCTGTGGTGTGATCTTGCCTGGACTGATTTAACCAAGGTCATGAACAGGCTGTAACTGGCTTGGGAATATAACCCTGGTCTTCGAAATCCTGTACAAAGTCCTTAAGCCTGGATTTAGCTGGTGTTTCTCTTTTCATTGTAGACGCTGCTTTGGAAAGTGGTGAAAGAGAAGGCCTGTAAGGTGTAAACTCATGCAGTGAGACTCGAGAAATAGTGGCTATAGACTACATTGCCACATCCATGCAACAGAATGTTTTCAAATTTTTTTGGCTTTTAATCAGATACTTTTCTCATGTATTAAAATAGATACTAAAGGAATCACAATATATTACATGTTGTTGTTATATACAACTTTAACATAGCTTTTTTTTTTTCTGTTGGAGTCATTACCTCTTTCCCCATGAGACTGAGCACCTTGTGTGTTTACCTTGCGTCCTCTGAAACTATAGGAACATGATTATTAGTAATTACACACCTTTTACATCTCTTCAAAGATTTTTTTTTTATTTTTTTTTACATTATTGATGTGTGATGCTGTAACATTTTATGCTTCCTCCCACCTTCAGAAAAGCTCCAGGCTGTCTGAATTCTCAGCTGAGAAGGATGCGTTTGTCATCTTCTGCAGCATTGCTTCTGCTTGTATTTATTCTCTAATCTCAGAGCTCTGGGCACTTGGGCAGCACACACACGCACGGTCAAAACTCTAACAGGAACACTTTGCACCTCAGAGGAATCTGGAAGTCAGTCATCAGTATTATTGACGTGAGTTGACTGTGTCAGGCTCTCATATGCTTTGATGACCGTGGATTCTGGGTACTACTGGTGTAGAATAGAATAGAATCATTAAGGTTGGAAGAGACCTCAAGGAAAACTTGCATTTGTGCTCTTTTCTTCTAAGACTCAATTCCAATTGTTTTTCTTTAAATTCTGACTGTGACAAATTAATCTGCAGCGAGGGGCATCTTCCATAATATGTATCACCACTAAATGAGGTGGCTGCACTGGACAATGGTTTGGCAATCTGGCATTTTACTTACATTGCAGTTATTGTAAAAGGTTCTGAGTTTTTTTTTTACAATAAAGTAGTGTTATTTTTTGGCCTTTTCACAGATTCAAAGGCATCTTTAAAAACACCAATTCTCCTACAACATCTTTCTGAAACAGAATAAATCCATGATCATTGCTTTCCTTGACAATAAAATGCAGTCATTTCTGGAGCTGGTTGTGCTGACAGAAGCACACGGCATTGTGCAAATCAAAGACTGGGGCAAAAGTATGTTCTCCAGTTGAAACTGGCATAAGAAAGGGGCATAAAAGAGGTGGGTGTAGTGTCACGCTTAGAGTTTCATTTGGTTTGTGTTCCTTTTTGTAGTTTTGGCCAGGACGCCAAGTCTATCGCAAAGTTAACTCCCATCCTCTTACTAAGGTGCTGTTGGGTCTGCTTATGCGCTATGTTAAGATGTTGCTTTCAGCAGTTCAGAGGGGAATGAAGTTTGTTTCTTTCTTTCTTCTCAGTTTACTGCTGCTGGTTTGTACAATATTATAATGCTGCTTGGCAATAGACTCCACTCCTAAATAATCAAGAAGAGACCCAGCTTCCTTTTTCTTTACTGTTGCTGATAAGGGCTCATAGACTTTGGATTTGAGGCATCACAGTAAGATACAGGACGTGCCAACCCTAACAGAACTGTGCAGATCTGACTTGCTTTCGGCACTGTAGGAGGCTGCCTTGCCTTGCCTCTTATCTAAAAAGTAGTACTGAAGATACTCTCCATCGTGAAAGAATTCCCACATAAATAAAGGTTCTAACCTGAATCCAGAATAGTAAGAATTAAACTCTCAGCATTTCTTGGGATCAGGCACTAAGTGGAAGAGAGAGCCTGTGGTCTGTAATTGGAAAAGAAGTGCCTGCCACAGAAGTGCTGGTAAGTGAGATGATGTTAATAACGTCAAGAGAAGAGAGGACTTTCCTACATGAGGGAATGTAGACAACATAACTCAGCAGAGTTAATTCTTCTGTACTAAATAGAAATGTTGCTGCATTGCTTTTCTGTCAGCCAGCCAGTGAAGATATCGATTAACCACAGTATTGACCTTTTATACCCGTCAGGATGAACAAATGGGAAAATCTAGTTCCTCCCCTAAATACAATCAAGCTGGATAACAGCTTTTTTATCACTACAACTGATGTGTACTTCTTCCTCTGTTGGAAGCAATAGCTTTTCTGGAGAGAAAGAAATGTTTTGAAAGAGGAGGAGCCTGACAATAAAAACTGGGAAAAAAATTACTCCCTTTGGAATGTAGGGTTTGTGAGGTCTCTGGTTTTGATTCAGTTGTAAAAAGACTCATCAGATCGTTTGTAATGTGGCCAATGGAAAATGAAGGGTGTTTTTTCCTGTCTTTGTCTACTCTTTTTTTCTAAATACAAATCCATTTCTTTCTGGAAAAATCTACAGAATCCTATAAAGTGTTAGCAGACACTTCCTGTCTTAATTTTCTAAAAGGGAGATGGTAGAATTCACCTGCAGAGGAAGAAATCACAAAAAGAGATTAGGAAAGCACGGATTACATTAGGCTGAACTCAGAGGGAAGCAAATAACTCCAGTGGCAACCCTGGATTAAGATTCCTAGGTTTGATTCCCATGTGGTTCATCTCTTTCTGCAAGATCATAAACAAAGTTACTTTAAAAAAAACCAACCTCAGTTCCTTGACTTGCATTTCTGAAAAATGTTTGGAAGCTCAACCAATGTTGTACTTTTAAGATCATGGATTAAAGAAGGCTATGCAGAAAATATTCTGTTTTGATTAACAGTCACTGATATCAAAGTAATTGCATGGCTCAGAAAGAACTGGCGAGTGTCAGTAGGATAGCAATCATTTGAATGGGATGTCTGGGGGGTTGACAGCAGCTTGCTGTGAGTAGATGAGAGGATTGAAAACAGATGCTCACTAGGGGTGCAACCTTTCCTACCACCCCTTTTTGACAGAGCCACTTAAAACTGGATGCATGCAAATTAGAAGGATGAAATGTGTTCCAACAAAATTACACAAACTGTGCTTAAATTTGTCCATAACCCATGACAAGACACATGAGTGGAATTAATTTTGATAATTCAAGATACCAAATATACTCCTTACTTCAAGATATGTATGGAAATACTTTCAGTCTGGCTGATAGTATCCCACAGGGACTTGCAATCAGATGAGATCCTTAAGGTATCAGTCGTGTAAAGGTTGTGATGCAGGGAAAATCTTACTGTTTCCCATACCAAGTTGCATTACTTCGTTCATAAAGAGCAAATATTTTTTCCTAATATTAGCTAAAGTAAAGTTTAATAATATGGTAAACATAATCTTCATACGGGTAATATAATTTTGGCATTTGTTAGCAAGAAAATGGCAAGTGTGGCAACAAAGCCACTGAATAGAAAGTTGTTTATTACCTGTTCCACAAGAAAATACACTGAAGCCAATTTGAGGAACAAATCACTGAAGAATGGAACAGAACTAATACTTCCCATAGGCAGGAGGGTTAGAAAAAGTGGGCAAGCCATTCTGGTATAGAAATGCCTGCCAAACAGCTTTCAGGATGGACTTTTTTAAAATTGCCTTGTCATTTTATGTATTGCTTTAATAGGCATAGTTATGGATACTTCTGCTGACATGCTAGGGAAGTGACTGGAGAAGAAAAGAAAGGCAGTTCTGCAGAAGTCTATGTAGCAGGGACTAGAAGAATGGAGTGGATTGCTCCGGACCTCAGGAATACAGAAGAAATCCATACTAAACTTTGGTGTTCTTGCCCTGCCTGGCTGAGCGTTGGATGCATTTTACAAACCCACGTGCTGTGCTGTAAAGTCTGCTGTCTAATGCAGACTTCTGGCAGGAATTTGTGGTGGCAAAGTGCAGGTGATGGTGTTTTGGACACTGTCTCACTTTAAATAGGAGGAGAATCTAAGGGTGTGCAAGAGAGGTAAGAAGCTTGAGATTTGGACTGATCTAAGAATTTTGTGTCCTGGTTTTATTATTGTGGCTCTGATCAGCTTACCTCGATCCTCCAGGCTGTATATTATCTGTATCTGGATAATGTTTACTTCCCAAGGCTCTTGTCAGCATTGATGGGATGGTGTTTCTACAGTACTTTGGATGTGGACAATTCTATCCAAGTGCTAAAGATTATATTAAATGTGATGTTTTCCAGCTGCAGTGACAGAGACAGAAAGTTGTTTGGGTTTCAGGTGAACTGTGAACAGGAAAGGAACTTATTAGTAAGAGTTACCAAAGAAGAAAGTCAACCTGCCAGTGTGGAGCAGCCACTCTACAATGATTTTTTCTTTTAAATGCTGGGAAGTCTATCACTAATTTTTATAATTTCAACAAATAGTTTGAAGCCATTTTCTGTTTACTGAAAGATGACAGAGCAGTGGCACTGAGTATGTTATTTCAAAAGATTTTTTTCTCTGTGTGTGAAATTGAGCTTGGAGAATGGTGTCTTTCAAGAACTGCAGGGTTATGGGAAGAAGTTATTAATGCAGGGACCTTTACACTCAGTGGATTCAGAAAGTCTGCAACTGAGGACATGGCAGTTGAAAATCAGTTTTTTCAAAGCATGGGAATAGCCGGCGACTTGAGCAATTTTTTAGCCTTTAGAGAGGACCAACTTATCAAGAACAAGCTTAAGGATATGACTGAAATTCCAGCCAATTTGTAACAACAGAGAAAGAAAGACATAATTGTATTATGTTTTCTTCATGTATTCTTTTCTTATATACTCAGAGAGCCCTACTGCATCAAATTAATTTTGCAAATTTTTTTGATGCAGTGTTTTTTTCTTTTTTTTATTATTTTTTTATTGGGAGGGCTTGAGGTCCAAAGCCATTTTGCCTGAATAAGGATTAGATAAAACTGTGAGCTCTTCCCAAGCAAGAGGTGTGAGAGCAGATGACCCCAGGGAACTTCTGGAGCAGTTCAAGCTGTCTGAGGATCTGCAGTTAAGTATTTCAGCTTGTCAATTGTCCCATTTTAAGTAAGTAGATACTCACTGTTGAGTTTCTTTGGTGCTGGCTAAACTCAGCTCAAAGTGTAGGAACTCTGGGTCAGCACCGTGGTATCACAATGAAACCTTGAAGTTACTGTGCCTGAGCAACTCAGGAAACCTTTTTTTTTATGGTGTAAAAAGTGCTCTTTACCTCAGTTTTTACTAGTTTTCTGTTCCATTTCTAAATGACATTGTGGCGGGAAGGACCTCCCTGCATTCCGGCCATCCTTGCTAGTGTAGTAAAATCCTGACTGTTGAAGGGTCCGTTGAAAAACTGGCAGTAATGCACCCATGGGTGCAGGACAGACATTGTGGGGAAAAATGTTATGTGGAGTTACTGCTGCTTTTCCATCCCCTCTGCTTCAGCTCCACTGAAGTTTGATGCTTCAGTATGTCTGTACCAGGATGTAACGTGCGTGTGTGTGTAAAAGTAAGACTGGGCTTCCTTGGGTGGGATGGAGGTGATAAGATCAAAACAAGTTAATGTGATCCATGTGATAAATGATAGCCAGGACGGGGTGAGTGAATACCAGAGTCTTACGTACGCATTCTAGGCTGCAGCAAAGTGCCTTTACTGCATATGAGCTCTGCCTGTATGTGTTCCTTGGCATTATCTTTTATGTATTTCCATGTTTCCTTTCCTAAAGGAGGGTACATGAAAGAAAGCAGTGCTCGAGACTTCCCCTGAAGCAGTTCAATGCCACCCAAGTCCAAAGGGTAGATGGAAAAGAGGCTTTAAAGTGACTTTGTGCTCCTAAGTCTTGTCACATGAGGATCTGGGGCTATTCACAGTAGGAACTGCAGCAGCCAGCTGTCAGTCAACTGCAATGACTGTTTCGGCAGCTGGGAATCAGTGGGACATGAACTCTGGCTGTCTTCCCTCTCCCCTAGCCACATCCTCTTCAGTAGTCTGGATTCTGTGGAATCCTCTGCTAATTCAATGCTGATTGGAAGCAATTTTGAACGTACAAGAAATTTGAGCCCGGAAAATATTAAGGAAATATAAACCTTTTCCAGATCTGGTTCATTACAAGGACAGAAGTGTTAAGTGGGCTATATCGGGGCTAGTAACTGTATACTTGAGTCCTCTGGAGCACTAGGAAAACATTTCCAGATGAAGTTTGCCAATTCATCTCATTCCTTGAGACACAAAGTCAAGCCGAACACATGTGCTATGGAGATAACTGCTATAGAAAGCTTTGGAAAACTACAGAAATAATTGTACCTAGTAATTTATAGCAGTGCTCTCCAATACAGGAGAAGCCTGTGAGCAGCCCCCATGCATAGTTAAGTATCTGTATCCTTTGAAGCTGTGCAGCTTAATTACAGTTTCATTACCTTTGACAAACCATAATTTCAGTGATGGGTTGGGGATAAAGGAAAACACTTGTCTTAATCTTGCTATTTTGAGCTTTTTCTCCCTTATTTGTCCTTCTTAGTTCCATCCATTTCTTTCTAATGATGATCATTGATTATCTTGTTAATAATTTTTTTTCTGGGAGAAGTTGTCTAACTTTAGCTGTAAATGTGAGGTTGAAAAAGAAGGAAAATGAATGCAAAGATGATATTGCAAGGCTTTCATTTTTATTCTTCCTAGGCTCATAATTAAGCCCACTCTAGTTCTAGTTCTCTCTTCGTGTGGAGCAGGATGCACGGGTTATAACAAGGATGCTTTTCTTCATGTCTTTATGTGGAATGGGCTGGAAGGAAGGAATCAAATAACCAGTCTAATGTAAATTGGCATAGCTCCACTGGCTACAAAACAGGCCCAAGTGTATTTTTAGTGCAAGCACAAGCTAAGCTTTTGCTGTGGAGCAACGCTCTTTGGGGGAGGTAGAAGAAGGAAAAGACTCAGGGCAATCCCTAGGTGAATGTTTCAAAATGGTAATTACACCTTAACATAAACTTTCTCCATCTCTAAGAATTTGTAGAGGGACATTTAATTTGTCTCTAACATCTGAGATTTCACTTTGAAATGTTTTCACGTTTGAACCCTCTGTTTACTGCTTGTCGCTGTAGCTGCAGAGTTGTAAAAATCCCTTTGCTTCATGACTAGATGACTTGGATTTTAAGTCATGCTGCAAGCAGAAAACTTGAGTAAAATGGATACTTTATGCAATTTTCTATAATTGGTGCAATTAATTTTCTGTGAAGCAGAAACTTTTTGACAAGAGCAGTTGTGGTAAGTTAGGGTACTTCTCAGTACAGTGCTGTAAGAGCTATTTGTCACTGAAAAGTGTATAATCTCTCTTGATGCATGTTGCTTGAAGCACATCCCCCTTCCTCACCAGAGAAGGAATGTCTCAGTGTCGAGAAGTGAATGGATTATTGGACCTCTTGTCTTACATGTCTCTTCTGGTGTAAATTTGCCATAAATCACTCCTTTGCTAATCAAGAGAACAAGGATATCTGAATCCCTTTGGGAGTACATGTGTGCACATGTGTATATGTTAACGACTCTCCTCATTTATTTTCAATCTGTCCAAACTTCCTGCTAAACAGCACTTTTATATTGACTTAAAATCTTGAAATGGGCTAATGCTCCTATTGCAGCAGAACTCTCTTGTTTCTACTGCTATGTGCCGTTCTAAGAAAATGTAGACCACCACTTCCCGTTTGTCAAACCCTCCTAACTTCGTGGGTGTTTTTGCAGTGCTGAGATGCTCAGGAGTGGCACAGTCACTCTTGTGTACTTTAAAATACAAAAGAAATGGATAATGCGAGGTATTGGAGCCAGTCGATGTACACTTTGCCTCTCCTGTTTCTTTTACATGTTGAACAAGAAAAATGAGATGAGAGCACCACACTGCTTATTATCTGCACAGCAGAGTCAAGCTGGCTGTTATTCATACCTGCTTGGGCCCCATCTGAGCCTTAATGTCAGCAGTACAGTATTGCTGGGGTCTCTGCCTTGAGTTTTCACTTGGTACAGAATGAGTAGAAATTAACAGATCTGTTGTACAAGGAAGCTCAGACTAGCAAATGTGGGGAAACTGAGTGTATTTTAATCATCAAATGTTCTTGTAGTAGTGTAATGCTACCCCCTGTTGGAAATTGGAATATAAACCAGAATACATGGAATTGAAGCCTCTTTGGCTTTGTGCACATTTGTTTCCATTGTACTTGATAGGACTTTAGAAGTGCAAATCTCTTTTTAAATTTTTTTGTGTGTGTGTGTGTAAATAGGAAAGATGTTTTCCCCTCAGTTATCAGAACTGAATTCAGTTTACAATAATCATCTTTTCGTGTTAAAATCCAGCTGTAGGCACAGATGCCTGCAATTTTACTGTCTTTCTATAAGAATACAAACGTATAAGCTCTTATAGTTAATGTTGATTTTTATTGTTTGTAAACATCTATCTAGTCATAAAGGCCCTTCTAAAAGAGAAACACATCCTGTCTTTTTGTGTTGCTAAAGCTACTGTATACACTATTATTTGGCTGTGTGCTGAGTAACAGCGCTCATGTTCACTTGTGAAAATGCAAGTGGTTAAAGCAATGCTGTGGGTGCACTGCTGAACCTTCAAGGGTCAGGACAAATTTGAGTTTGAAGTTTTTTTCTTAAATATTACAGCTGGAGTATCTGTATGTACCTTGGGAGAGGTGATTTAACTAACAGGAGCCTAGCTGAACAAGGCTCTGAAAAATAGAAAAGGGAATGTAGAGTTGCTATGAAAACATCTCTAAAAAATTGACACGTTACCTTGAATTAGAAAATCTGCTGGGTGTCTTACGCTTAAATTAAAAATTGTACCTTCTCATAAAATTCCAGACAGATCTGCTGCTGCTGTAAGTCATGACAGCTCAACCGAGGAGTGAGCCAGGGGCAGCAAGGTAGCTGATACCAATTACTTGGAGGAACTGGCCGTCTTGATTTTGTCTCTAGGAATATATGAGATGCTGAACTTCAGATTATATCAAGGGCATCTGCCTTGGATCTTAGCCCTGAGTATTTCTGAAGAGGAATCTCACAGTTGGAGAACAGGAAGTTATCATTTCTGAGCTGAGTATATTTGATGGTTTATTTTAACGGCAATTGTGTAAGGAGTCCTTCACATTCTGAATGGCAGAGTGATTGTTATGAGATACATCTAGTGAAAGATGGGCAGTGAAGGCTGACGTTAATAAGTTTTGTCATGTATCTAGCATCGATTCACAGGTTTATTTGTTCAGGGTTCTGTGCTCTGAAATCAGGAGACGCCATGCCCCAGTTGTCATGTTTGATGACTACACCCGATGACATTCACATATGGTGTATTTATTTTTCGTGAAGAATTGGTTTTAGTTCCTGCCTTCTAATTTCTACACAAATTCTCACCGTGTTTATGAAATACATTGAATTAAAATCTGTCGCAGAGGCAATCTGCTATGTTTGGCTTAGCTATTTCTTCTGGCTGACTGAATTCTTCCTCCCAGTCATGGCTCCTGCTGTGAAAGTCCTCCTGTATCGTGGACTGGGCGTGAAAAATGTTCTCATCATCCTCCAATGTCTCTGTGCTGTGAGGTCTGTCAGGAAGCTTTAGATTAGTTCATCTGTTCAGTAATATTCATAACCATTAGTGTCCACTTTTTCATCTGAGTTGCTTGTATAGATGTACCTAGAGGATTCGCTACTGCAGCACCTCTCTGCAGCTTGTCACTGTATCTGTCTTTACAAAACCTCCATGAAATAATGAAGTGCTTCTACCTGTATAGAAACCGGTGCTTCTGATTTTTGTCTGTTGTTAAGGAGGACAGACTCACAGATTCACAAAAGTATTTAATAATTTCGTTTGATGTGGAACCATCATACCAATTCTTTTTTAAGAACCGTGAGAAACTCAAACTTTATGAAATTAGTTCAGAAAACTGGAAGACAAACCCAAAATCTGTACTTGAGCGAGGTGGCAGGGTGTCTTTTTTCATGTTTCTTAAGGTGTTGTAGTTTGGGGTGTTTCTCAGTAACCATAAGCTGTCCAGCTGATATTGGTGTTAGGACAGTTTATGATGGTTTGGTGTTGCGTGCCTTCAGATTTTGCTGTGTGCTTGGGGCGGTACTGCTTTGGGGCAGCTGTACGTGCTCTTGACTTTGCCTTTTGTCTAGCCTAGAAGTATGCCAGCTTGACTAGTAGTCGTGTCTGGAAACAGACACAGACTTCACTGATCTGTTTACACCACTTATTTTATAAGTATTGGATGGAATTGCATAGCTGTTTCTTCTGTACTTCTGTCCGAACGCTTTTGCACTTAATGAAATATGTGTATGATGTTAAAAGGATGTTATTTAGGTTGAAAAGCTAAGCCTCCACTGTTCAGGAACTGACAGATTTACAGTTGCTCATGTCATCTTGATTTTACCTACACATGTGTCCCTCTTCTGCAGTGAATGAGGCAGATGTCCTGTGGAAAAAATGATATGTGACCATGTAATTTCATGACAGTTGTCACACTCCTGGTGTGACTCTTTGGCATGTAGTAGTTCTAGGTCTGTTTTTGAAAAGCAAAAGACAAGAGCAAATCATGTTCCTTGTCACTGCGTCAGCTTCCCCATGCCCATATATTATCACTAGCAGAGCTTGAAATGTGACCCTTCGGCATTGCAACCAAGACTCCCACCATCTGAGTTTCAGGACTCTTGCTGCTAGCTGGCAGCTGGAGATGGCCTTTGTCTCGGGGTGGAGGCTGGGCAGCTGGATCCAGGTACTGGCTTTTGCGGTAACCATGGCAGAGGACGCGGTCCAGCTTTTCTTTCCCTGCCATGAGTAGATGGTTTCAGAGTATGCTAAAAGGAAGGCGTGTCACTTTCAGAGTTGATGGTCGTGTTCTCATGCAAGTGGTAGTATTCTGGATTGGGTGACAAATGGCTCGTGGCTGCAGAGCTGGGAAGCACATAGCAAGAAGCAGAATGTCCCTCTCAACAGAAGCATATCAAAATCAGAACTGAAGAGCTCCTCTGCAAAAACATGAGAGAGGGAGCATGAGTACACAAATCTGGACAAGGACTAAACTATACTTTTCATTCTGTCTCATCTTTTGCTGTTTAAACAACACCTGTAACTTCTGAGTTGAGCTTTGATTATCCCACAGGTTTTAGGAGGCGCATTTTAAAGTGACACAGAGCACAGCTTGCCAGTGCCACTGGAATCGTCGGCTTCATGCTTCAGAAAATAGCTGATTGGGCTTGGCTGAGCAAACTGAGATGTTTCTGAACTGACTTCAGCAACCCTTCTGTAAGCCGACAGTTGGCTTGCGACAGATGAAGCTGAGTAATCAGAAGTTTGTGGCTGAAATTGGAGCCCTGCACCTGAAGCATGCCATGGACAGGAGTTTCTGTTTCATTTGGAGTTGTTACCAAGGATTGTAGAGTTTGAGTTTTATGTCTTTTGTTCAGAACCTGATCAACTGCTAGACATTGTGAAACAGCCCATCAAAGCAGATGACCTTTAAAGGTTGCTCCATGTGCCTGGTTTTTTTGAACTTCCCTGTGGTATTTTTTTTTTTTCCTGTGACAGCCTAGGCGTTCCAGCTTTAAACTTTCCTGGTGACTTGCTCCAAGAATAAGTCATAGTCTTTAATCCTCAGGAGGAATGTACCTTAACTGTCAGATTTTTTAGGGGTTGGTTTCTTTTTGCTGAAATAGCTGAGCTTTGTAGAACTTCAGACATGTTCAAGATCTTTTCTTTTCCATTTTCTAAAAGCAGTGGACACTTCCCTATTTTTGTGATGCTAATTTCAAAATCTTCATTCAGAATTTCTCGTTGTGTCCTTTGCTCCTTTGTGAAGTTGCTGCCAGTTCACAATGCTATTGTCATAAACTACATAATGTAACTGTAATCTGCTGCCTCCCTCTACATAAAAACTACATGAAGCAGTCAAAGGATTGTGATGAAGGGCCACCAGCTATATATCACCAGCAGGCATGAGAATGTGTGTTCGTTGTTAGAGAAATCCACTCCACAGTCCCTTTTCAGGGACCATCCTCTGGATTTTGAGTCATGATTTTGCCAATTTTTCTCTTGAAAAAACTGGATGTTTTGCATGGTCTTGGTACTGCACAACTGACTACTGAGGCCGAGATTCTCAATGCAGCCTTTACATCTGTCTTCAATAGTCAGACCAGTTGTCCTCAGGGTACTCAGCCTCCGGACCTGGAAGTCTGGGACAGGGAGCAGAATAAACCCCCCACGATTCAGGTCGAAACAGTTAGAGAACTCCTGCTTCACCTGGACTGCCACAAGTCCATGGGGCCAGATGGGATCCACCCGAGGGTGCTGAGGGAGCTGGCGGATGTGATTGCCGAGCTGCTCTCCATCATCTATCAGCAGTCATGGTCAAACGGAGAAGTCCCAGATGATTGGAGGCTTGCTAATGTGATGACCATCCATAAGAAGGGTCGTAAGGAGGATCCGGGGA
>VWZZ01000514.1:85438-144294 GCA_013399095.1 Psophia crepitans
GAGGCCCTGGAGCGTGTCCAGAGAAGGGCAACGAAACTGGTGAAGGGTCTGGAGCACAGGTCTTATGAGGAGCAGCTGAGGGAACTGGAGTTGTTTAGTCTGGAGAAGAGGAGGCTCAGGGGAGACCTTATTGCCCTCTACAACTACCTGAAAGGAAGTTGTGGTGAGCTGGGGGTCGGCCTCTTCTCACAGATAACTAGTGACAGGACAAGGGGGAACAGCTGCAAGTTGCGCCAGGGGAGGTTCAGGTTGGAGATGAGGAGAAATTTCATCTTGGAAAGGGTGGTCAGGCATAGGAACAGGTTGCCCAGGGAGGTGGTGGAGTCACCGTCCCTGGGGGTGTTTAAAGAAAGGTTGGATGTGGTACTTAGGGACATGGTTGAGTGGGTAATAGGTGGTAGAAGGATGGTTGGACTAGATGGTCCTGGACGTCTCTTCCAACCTTAATGATTCTGTGATTCTATAATAGCTTTAAAATAAAGGAAGGGAAAGCAGAAAAAATCTAGTTCATTTTTTCTGTGACAATTAAGCAGCTGACTGATGTGGCAATCCATTCTCTGTTTTGAGTGCATTTTTGGTATGTGATGAATAAAAATCTCGCAGTGCAAATAGTTCCTTCTATTACAGTTGAGTATGAATTCCTCTTTTGTATCAAGAATTGGGAGCCTCTCTTTTGTATTGAGCCTTTCTTCTTCTGGCCTCAGGACACAGATTGGGGCAAAACTTCATACATGTGCTTAGACTAAAGGAAATGACACCAAAAAATCATAGAATTATAGTATTGGGTTGGAAGGGACCTTTAGAGGTCATCTAGTCCAAACCCCTTGCAACAAGGAGGGACATCTTTAACTAGATCAGGTTGCTCAGAGCCCCGTTCAACCTGACCTTGAATGTTTCCAGGGATGGGGTGTCTACCTACTCTCTAGGCAACCTGTGCCAGTGTTTCACCACCTTCATTGTAAAAAATTTCTTTCTAGTCTGAATCTCCCCTCTTTTAATTAAATTAAAACTGTTACCCCTAAAGGTAACTAAAAGGTCTATCTCCATCTTTCTTAAAAGCTCCTTTAGGTACTGGAAGGCTCCTCTAAGCTCTCCTTGGAGCCTTCTCTTCTCCAGGCTGAACAAGCCCAACTCTCTCAGCCTGTCCTGGTACAAGAGGTGCTCCAGTCCTCTGATCTCCTTCGTGGCCTCCTCTGGGCTTGCTCCAGCAGCTCCATGTCTTTCCTGTATTGAGAACTCTAACCCTTATTAGTTTCAGAATAATGGAGCTATACAAAACTGCCAAACTTAGATGAGCTGAAAGAGAAGCTTTATTTCTAAAGATACACAAAGGGAATGACATAAGCTGTGACTGATGAGGTGCGTCTGAAATGTTGACAGTTATCAGGCAAATGGCATTTCATTCCTCTTGCCAGTGATGATGAAGCCCAGCTCAGCATTACAATCTACAGAAGCTGATTTACTTTTTCTTGGAAGTGTGGTTTCCTCCTTTTTAGGAGGAAAAATATGAATCAAAATTTTTGTTTGTTTGTTTTTTGTTATTTTTTTAAATACATGTTTTATACAGAACAGCTATCTATCCGTTCCTACTCTTAGAGCCAGTAATAGGAGGGATAAGTCTTAAGGAAGCATTTTCCATAAGTTTTTGGGTTTTTTTTTGGGTCCCTTTGACCCGCAAGCTCCTGGCTCTGTTTTTATACCACAAAGAAGAGCTTGCAAAGCAGTTGTGATGCCTCTTGCTGACAAACTTCTTCCAGCAATAGGAAATTGTTCAGTACAATAATCTTTGCTCGTTGTTTCGGAGCTTATAATGGAAGCTCTGGACTTTGTTGCTGGTCTCATGTCCAAAAACTAAAACTCCCATCAGCAGCAGTGGAGCAGAATTTGATATGTAGTCCGTGAAAAGTGGTTACAGTACACAGAGAAAGGTAGGCATACTGCTTTTTATATGGGACAGTATTTGTGTCTGATAATTTTTTTTTAATGAGAACTGATCTGGTAAGTCATATATTTCATTAAATTTAAAATGAATGAAAGTTTGAATGGAATCAAATGAAACTTTAGAAGAAAAAAAAAAAAGAGGGAGGGGTGAGAGAGACAAAGACATACCAAATACACAGGGGTAGGGGAGAATAGCCCCATTTTGATTATAAAAAGGTTTATATACTGTGATGGTTATTTGCACACACAGAAATAAATGCCAAGGTTTAGGTTCTGTTTAGCTGTTTAGGGCAACAGAGCTAATCTATGAATAATGATCCAGTATATCAAGCTAGTGGGTTCTCCTAACATCTATCATTGAACGCTACCCAACATATTTGGAAGCAGAACATCAAAAATGAATGTCATCTGACAGCAGCCAGATCACTACCAGAGTTAAAATAGCCCTGGACATGTAGTTCATGATGTGTGACATACAAGTGGTACGTATCTGTTTACTGTGGCTCTTGTAGTGGTGTGGTTGTTTGAACTACCAACCATGCACGACATACTTCAGCACTCAGCCCTTGGGTCACAGATAAAAGAATCTACACTAGAAAGATGTTTAACTTGTATTTATGAGTAATATTATGAGATATGCAGGATTTAGATACTAGCTTTGTTACTTATGATCTGTATATCATAGCAGGCATAACAGAAGCATATTGAGTGAGGTCACTTACCCCTGTTCTTTGGTGTAATCATATGAGAGGTTGAGCTAGGTATTACACTTTGCATTTGAAAACCATGCATTTACGTTTTTACTTTATGCCATAATAATTTTAAAAGTTTCTCTTAGAGACAAAAGCATATTTTGTCTGAATTTTGTAGAATTAAAAAAGACAGTGATAGCTTTTTATGTTTCTGATACCATTGTTTCTACTGCATTGCCTTAGCGGTAGCCACTGTAAGTGACGTCTCCCTCTTAGAAAGGATGTCAGCAGGAGGAGTCAGAGTTGCAGAAACAATAGAATATGACATTTGAAATGAAAATGAAGGCAACAGCCTTACAGTCTGGAAAAATCATTTGATAACAAAAGACTGGGTTTATTTTTACTATTGTCTTGGACTAATTTTTTTTATGTAATCACATCTGACTCTTCTAGTTATTTATTGTCTTTAATCTATTCACAATAATTTCAATTATATTTTATGTGTCCCACATCTGATGTAATTCCACACATCTAACATCTGTTAGCCTTTTTGCATCTTTGTCAAGTATAATCTAGTCTTCAAATAATGACTGTGAAAGTATATTTATTTGATATGACCTGTCTAACCTTTATCAATTTTCTCAGCTATCCTAATCTATGTGTTTTTATGAAAAACTTTTTAGAATTTATTTTATAGGAGTGACTAAGAGTTCCAGGCATGAAATAAGACTCCACTGTTGAACAAACTGTACCAATGTTAAGAAAATTATCTCTCTTCAATTTTTCAGTTATTTCCATGTCATATATGATGCGCAGAATAAAAAGCAAATCATAGTTTGAATTCTCACTCACATTCAGGGTCAGAGAGCCCCGCTGATTGATTTTAACTTGCATTAGGCAGCACATCACCAAAAAAAAAGTTTCTGCAACTGAATTTTTTTTAACAGTTTGGCATTGCCAACTTTTTATTCCTCATTTGGGGCTGTTTCTTAGGGAGTATAGTGAAAGGACGTCCTGGTGTCAGCTGGGAAAGAGTTAATTTTCTTCACTGCAGCCAGTATGGGGCTGTGTTTTGGATTTGTGCTGGAAGCAGCGCTGATAGTGCAGAGATGTTTTTGCTGTTGCTGAGTGGTGCTTGCACAGAGCCAAGGCCTTTGCTGCTTCTCGCACCGCCCCGCCGGCGGGATGGCTGGGGGTGTGCGGGGAGTTGGGAGGGGACAGACAGGGCAGCTGACCCCAACTGACCAAAGGGACATTCCATACCATATGGCGTCATGCTCGGTTTATAAGGGGCTGAGGGGAAGGGGGGCAGCGGCGTGCGGAGTGATGGCGTTTGTCTTCCCAAGTCACCATTACGCGTGACGGAGCCCTGCTGTCCTGGGGATGGCTGAACCCCTGCCTGCTGTGGGGAGCGGTGAATAAATTCCTGGTTTTGCTTTGCTTGTGCACGTGGCTTTTGCTTCACTGATTAAACTCTTGTACCTGAACCCAGGAGTTTTCTCACTTTCACCCTTCTGATTCTCTCCCCCTTTCCGATGAGGGGGACCGAGCGAGCGTCTGCGGGGTGCTCAGCTGCCGGCTGGGGTAAAACTGCGACACAGGACAAGGGGAGCAGAGGTGTTTAGCAAGTAGGAACAGATGCTATTTTTCAAATAACTTTGCTATGTGATGAGAAGAAAACCAATCATTATAAAAACATTCAGTTTATTCTTTGTTTCTTTGCATTGCTCTTGCTCGTAACATCTCAATGATAAAAGAGATCTCCTCTCTGGGAGATTATGTATAAACAAAGAAACGAAAATGCTATTCCCTCTTCAAAGAGCTCTTAGTCTCCTTTGAATTTTTCGGCTTTCTCTACTTCAGCCTTCCGGTACCTAAAGGGGCCTAGAGGAAAGCTGGAGAGGGGCGGTTTACAAGGGCAGGGAGTGACAGGACAAGGGGGAATGGCCTTAAGATGAAGGAGGGGGGATTTATATGACATATTAGGAAGAAATTCTTTTCTGTGAGGGTGGTGAGGCCCTGGCACAGGGTGCCTAGAGAAGCTGTGGAGGCCCCATCCCTGGCAGTGTTCAAGGCCAGGTTGGATGGGGCTTTGGGCAACCTGGTCTAGTGGAGGGTGTCCCTGCCCATGGCAGGGGGTTGGAACTAGATGGTCTTTAAGGTTCCTTCCTACCCAAACCGTTCTATGATTCTATACTTTATTTCTATCCATGTTTTTGCCGTAATTTAGGATATTCTGATGTGTAATGCGTTTTTGGGAAGAGAGTTAATATTTTTGCGCTTGCTATCTGGTTTCATGCATTGAACCCGTGCCCTGAAAGACAGCAAGGCTGTGCAGATTAGTGAACCTAGAGCCAAAGGTAAGGAACATAAAGATATTTTTCCTCTCCCCAAACTTGATTGACTTTGTGAACTAAGTAGCACACAGCCTCCCACATACCCCACAAGTTACCAAAAAAAGCGCTTCATTTTTAAAAGCAAAAAAGGTTGCCAGAAAGTTGCAAGATCCTTTTGCATTAGCTAGCTTTGCTTTTCATGCATTTCAGCACTGCAGTCTGCCACTTTCTATTCCACTAAGTAAGCTGGCAGAAACTACCTTCAGAGACAGCATAATCTGCTTTATATCCACAAACGTAACCAAAGTCGGGGAAATTATTTTTTGCATTCTGTATTAGTAACCCCCTAATAAATTACTGGGGGTAGGAAAAAAGCATTTTTCAAGTCTGCTATAAATAATAGCGACAACAAAAAATATTCTATTGTCATGGAAAAATATTGTTATCTAAATATACAGAATTTTACTTATAATGCACTCCAAAGTCCTCTGTCCTTTATCTGTGGGGATACTGCTGTATATTCCCCAAATGAAAGCAGCATCTTCTATGGTGGCACACAGTAACTATAGTAACAAATAACATCCACTATGGTTAAATTAATATCATATTCTTTTTCTGAAATGCTGTGGGATGTTACTTGTGTTTCAGAAATGAGATCTTGGCCATGTTTCTGATTTCCTCCTTTCTGCTTTTACTCTAAACAGTTGCTCAAATTCAGTGTCTCATATATTAAAACATACAACTAGCATAAAAAGTCAAGTAAATACTGAAGCTGTAGATTCCGCTTTTGCAATAGGATCAGGCAGAAACATCCTCTTTGTGTGTTATTGCACTCTTGAAAGTTGTTCTGTTGCAGATTTCAAAACCGTATTTTAAAAAAACACCCCTCCCCACAACTGGTCCAATTAATCTCCTTTAATATATGTGTTATTGGCTGAAACAGAATCAGTGTGATCTTTCTAATCTCTTTCTGGTTCATTGCAAGGTCCTTCAAAACAAAAAAACCCAACCCTTTCCACCTGCTTTAACTGAAGCTGGATCTAGTTGCTAGCTCTGATGGTTTTTCGTGATGGTCACATGTAATGAGCTTTATGTCTTAATATGTTTGCCTTAAGATGTTGTGCAGGAATTAGTCTGACTTGAACCTCTACAGGGATAATAAGTAAATAATCTATTTTGTTTTCTATTGAGAAATATCAGGAAGCCAATACAGTGCCTGCATAGGGGGAAGATATATGTAATGTATCTATAAAGTCCTAAGCACGTCTGAAAAGCCACCACTTTGTAAGAAAGCATAGGAAATGGAGGGTTATCGCAGGTCCCAAGTCTGTGTATTTAGGTGAAGAAAGTTACTGTTAGGTGTCAATATAAAATGAAATTTTATTGCTTTGAAATTAAGGAGCGTTATTGCTCAGCTCCAATAAATATGTAGTGTTTTTCCACTTCAACGGCCAGAAGACACATTTATTTATCACAATGAATGGATCATGACAATGAATTATTCTTCTCACCAAGATCACAGAAATAAGAGTTTCTTTGCCAGAGTGGTGGTCAGTAGCACGGACCAGACTCACTTCACAGCCTGCCTTGATGTTGCTTCCAGGAGCAGCCTTGGTACCATCGAGAGATGGAAGTACCTGAGTGTCCTCCAGATCAGTTTTGAATGACGTTGATAATATAGCTGGGGAGAAATCTGGCCTGCAAGAGTACTTTGGAACACGCTTACCCCTAAATGTGAATGGGCACTGGTAAACTATGCCTGACTGCTTCGATATACCCCGGCTGCTTTCGTACCACTGTGGTACGAACAATGTGCAACATGAGATGGTAAAAAGCTCTTCTAGAAAAGACCCTGATGACACAGGTAGTATTTGTAGGCAGTCTGAAGTCATTTTGAGCTCTAGATTAAATTATGTTGGTTTTGCGGAGCTGAGTCAGAGGCACACCAGGCTTCAGTCTGCTCACAGCACCTACCATTTTAAGCAAATATAGGCATGGCCTTATTTTAATCCTGTTACTCCAACTTGATATCATCTTCCTCTGAACATCAAATTTTCTTGCTTTCTGTTGTTTAATTCCGGACTGGTTCAATAGTGCTAAGCTTCACAGCGCCTGCTGCAGTTTTTGCAAAGCACCCAAAGCCAGGTTAGTTAGCCTTTACTAAGGTACACAAAGGTTTTCCAACTTATGCATGTTTTGAACACATTCAGGTCTGGGCACTTTTGCGTCTGTTCTGGATTTTAAAACTACTTGTTAAGCTTTTGTGATGGTGAAGTGATTTCTTTGCCATTCTCTCTATATTTTGTAAAGTTTCTAGTCCTTGTAAAGATTTTTTAATTCTAAAATTTTCTGTTTTCTTTAGGGAACAGCAATATTACAGTCTGGAGTCTTACCAGCTATACCAGGTAGGAGCCATTTAGTTATTTGCTTTGTTAAAGAATAATGTTTAAGGCCCAAGTTGTGATGAGAGAAACAGAAGATTTATGGCAGCAGAACCAGAGACTATATTGAGAGGTATCCTGTTTGTGGTTCGCTTTGCTGCTGCAATTCATGAGTGACAATTATAAAATACATTGTAATCTGTAGCATCTTTGGTTTCAGAGATTAGTATATTTGTTTTTCTCTTTCTTTTGTAATCTGCAGAGGTTCAAACTATTTGGTTTCCATATAAAGTTTAGTGCTTTGTCTGCTTACATCATTGAAGAAAGTAAAGAAAATGTTCTTTTTAGGCTATATTAACACCATGGGGAAACCTGATTTATACATTCAGTGTACATACCCAGTTTTCTAAAACCCCAGGAATGGATCCTTACCAGCAGCAGCATGGAGATGCTTCTCTCATGTCAGCAGACTTACTGATTGACCAACAAAATCAGTAAAGGGAGGAAGCTGAATATCTGGCCTGGAAAGATTATTTAGGGAAAGGTAATACACTGACTATCTTTGCACTGGAAATCTGCCCATCAGTAGAACATGTTGGTCATCTGGAGTTCTCCGATGTAGCCAAACTGGTCTGGCACCACCTTTTGTATCATCATTTTACTTCAAAGATAACATTTTGTAAGGGTTTGTGTACTGTCTCCATCTTAGTCCTTTGAGAGATCTGTGCAAAGAAGTTGTATAGTATCTTCAATGTCTTTATATTCCTTAAATGTTTATGTGATAATTCAGCAGATCCATTCCGTTTCTCAGATTGTCCGCTTCCAGTAAACACAGAACAGCTCTTTGGGCTTGGGTTTCTCTATTACTTTTAAAAACCTTGGTAAATATGTAAAGTAATATAGATGATTGATACTTGTGCAAACAAATCCAGTGATACTTGTATGAACAAATCCAGTAAGATACTTAGGATTGAGAGGTGTCTCTGGAGAAGGTCATGAGTAACTTTATTCCTTTGTCTGTCTTAGCAGGAGAAAATCCAGACGCATTTAGCAGATCTTGTTCCTAGTTATTCCACTCGAGTCAGTGGAATTACTCTTGATTTACAGAGGTGCAAGCAGGAGCACAAATTGGATCATTAACTCTAATTTTACCTTTCCTTCTGGTACTCGGGTTTCTAGTCCTCTAATCAACCCAAGGAAACCTGAACACTTATGATTAAAGTGTGTGTAAATACAGGAGAACTTGGGTCCATAGCTGTGTGTGGTGGGCACAGTGTTATTTCTGCATTAATTTCAGTGGCAAATTAATTGTGAATGCAAACAATATCTGTCAACAACTTAATCTCAGACTGTTCATGCAAGTGAAAGGAGTTAGCTCTTTTGATAAAATCTGTCATTAAGCAAATTGGAAATGCAGAAATACAGGACGGAGTTTTAGATCAACAGAAAGGGAAGATATAATACACAAATCTGAGTGGGTGGGTTTTCATGCCTGGTACACTGGGAAAATATTGTTTAAGGAAAGACCTGAATACTTGTTGGAAGAAGTATAAATGCTTTAGGCAAATGCCGTATCAAAAGCCAGTGACTGAAGGTTTTAGCTATCTTTGTGGTGTTCCATCTCTCAAATACTCCAATTATATACCTGTAGAACTTTATTCTTCAATACTACAGTATTTTTAAGAATACAAAAGAAACCTATGTTTTCTGTGTCTCATTGTCACATTTTTATTATCCTCAGATATTTAAATTTAAAGTATTGTCTTTTATATATGTTAACATTTTGAGCATAATTGAACTTGCCGTTGCAAAGCTTTCAAAATAATACTGCACTTTTGAATGTTTTGCTTCCACCATCTTTAATCCAAGCCATTAACTGAAGGTCCCTGAGTGCTGAGCAGTCATTCAAACAGTCTGTTGGACTAAAGAAACAACATTAGAACTCTTCTATGTTTCTCTATTCTGAGTTTTTTTAATCCGTAGCTGAGGATAACATAAGGGCACACTAATTTGAGTTAACTACTTTCAAAACCTGTCTTGCGCACGTACATGGCAACATACCTCTTACTAGCATGAAGGATTGTACGATGACCCAATATAGAGTTGTAACTTTTGCTAGCATAGCAGTCTACTTAGTCATAAATACATTTCTTTTTTATCACTGAAAGAATTGTATGATATTTTCATTCAAGTACACTGTATGAATGCAAACCCACTTCTTCCAGTGCTATGGGTGCCCACGTTCCGTACAATATTTTTTGCTCTTGAATGCCTCTGTTTTGTAGCAAGAAATAGGGTTAAAGAGTGAGAATCAATTGTTTAAATATTTTTAAGTTTATTGGCAGTGAATGTGGGTGATGATATTCCCCGTCTACTGTTAGTTATATGTGCTGAGCAATAGACTCAGCAACTTCAGAAAAATGTGTCTAATTCTAATGGCAAGGTGAAAAGTGTTCATAAATGCGGCAACAATTCTGAATTGTGTTACTAGATGGGAAAAAACAAGTTGGGGTGAATCATTTCATTCTGGTTTAAATAATTTGATTGCCTTTGTTATTTATAACTTCATAAAGATTGACTAGAAAGAGAGACTGAGTTAGATTGCTTGCATTTGTAGGAGGAAACTGTTTCCGTTGTTATCATAGCTTTGTATTACAGCTCAAGGTAAGGGATTCTTTGGAGTCGTATGATGTGGGTATGCCTGCTCTTAAGTATAATAAACTGCATTTATGGTTATTATGGGCCTTAACATGACAGAATAGGGGTTCAAAAATGTGATTCAGATTTCCTGATTTGTGAGACTGCTGGATTGTGGAGGTTTAGTACATTTGGTCTAAGAAGTTCTCATGGGACCTGTACAGAGTTTGTTATGAATACTTAGGGAATGTTGCAGCATGATCTAGTGGATGTAATTTCGGAGATCTCTATGTAGTTCCTTTTCCCAGGAGCTGTTTATGTGCTTTGTATTAAAGGGACCATGAATATTCAGTGTTGAGGGGTGGAACCAAAAGATAGCACATTTCTTCACAGAATGGTGAGCTGAAAAGCTTGTAATTAGCTTGATTATCTTTCTGGTACTATAAATCAAAGTACTGTAGGAAAAACAGGGCTGAAGGTCTTGTCTAGTTCAAGCCTCTGCCCTGAGGTTAGGATGTACTCTGTGTGTGTGTCTGACAGCTGTCCTGCTCAGCATTTCACATGAAATTCAACAAGGCCAAGTGCAAGGTCCTGCACATGGGTCAGCACAATCCCAAGCACAACTACAGGCTGGGCGGAGAATGGGTTGAGAGTAGCCGTGAGGAGAAGGACTTGGGGATGCTGGTTGATGAAAAGCTCAACGTGAGCCGGCAGTGTGCGCTGGCAGCCCAGAAAGCCACCCGTGTCCTGGGCTGCATCAAAAATAGTGTGGCCAGCAGGTCAAGGGAGGTGATTCTGCCCCTCTACTCTGCTCTTGTGAGACCCCACTTGGAGTACTGCTTCCAGCTCTGGAGTCCCCAGTACAGGAAAGACATGGAGATGCTGGAGCAAGTCCAGAGGAGGGCCACAAAGTTGATCAGATGGATGGAGCACCTCTCCTACGAGTACAGGCTGAGGGAACTGGGCTTGTTCAGCCTGGAGAAGAAAAGGCTCCAGGGAGACCTAATCACTGCCTTCCAATACCTGAAGGGGACCTACAGGAAAGCTGGCAAGGGGCTGTTTCTTAGGGAGTGTAGTGACAGGACAAGGGGAAATTGGTTTAAACTAAAAGAGGGGGGATTTAGATTAGAGGTTAGGACAAAATTCTTCCCTCTGAGGGTGGTGAGGCCCTGGAACAGGTTGCCCAGAGAAGTTGTGGAGGCCCCATCCCTGACAGTGTTCAGGCCTCTTGAGTGTGGATGTAGCTTTGGGTGACCTGGTCTAGTGTAGGGTGTCCCTGCCCATGGCAGGGGGTTTGGAACTAGATGATCCTTGCAGTCCCTTCCAACCCTAACCATTCTATGATTCTGTGTTCTGCAATGAGAAGCGGTAATGCACCCAAAATCATCTGAAGTCCTTTGCTATTCTTACATTTAGAATGTATTTTGTAACAGTTGTCGTGTTTTGCGCTGTGATTTAGGCCTGTTATTTAAATCTTGTTCTCCTATCTAGTTCACTGCAACATCTTAGATAGGAACCTCCAGCTCTTATTTATGTCTTCATGCTCTCTTTAAAAACGTTTGGATTTTCCTGGTTGAGTAGAACTCCATCACAGCTCTCCTGTTTTATGAATGATGTTTAAACCATGAGGTTGCTTTTTGTGTGTAAATGCCACTATTTCTGTCCTTAGTTGCCAACCCTTCCAAGTGAATGGAACAATCTGAATCCCAAGACTCCTATGTAGGGAAGCTATGTTGAGAGCTGGAATGGGTTTGCAGAAGCACTTTAGGGTCCTTCTGCAATCCCTGGAGAAGGCATTTCATGCAGCCTCTATGCACCACCTTTCAGAAACGTCTGTCCCTTTCCATTAGCTACAGGGAAGCTGATTGCCTTGGCCTTCCAGCCTTGGGCATTTCAACACTCTCATTAAACTTCTATAGTGGGAGGTCTGATCTCCTTCTACTTCTGTGCTGCAGGCCCTGGCGTTACAAAAATCAACAGCTGAATGGGCAAATACATTAACAGATACCTTCCCATGGAAGCTGCACACTTTAATATTGTTAAGTTTTGTGACTTTTAAATTCTCATTTCTTTTAATTTTTGTCTGTGCAGTTCCATTTTTTCAATATGCCATAGGAGCAAATTCATCAGCATTGCAACAGGCACTCTTGCTATCTGACAGTCTCTTTGCTTGTAATATCAAACCTACACAATGCTTCATGGGAAATGTTCTGAGAGGGTGAATTAAGGAATAAACATAAAACAATGCTGTGGATTGGAACTCAGCTGAAATGTCAGCTTATGAACATTGTATCTCTATTAAATTGTTCTTAGGTAGACAGGGAGTCAAGGTAGGGAGACAAAAAGAATAAAATTAAATATATAACAGGTGATGGGTGCTGCAAATGAATTCAGCTGTCTGACAGCTTAGCTTTTATGGTGGAAAAATAGACTTTCTTTCATGCATTTTTAAAATTTGTATTGCAAACTGATGCAGCCTGATACTTCTGTTCCAAGTTTGGAGTAAGCTTTCAAGGAATTAATTGGGAGCAGTGTGAAACAAGAATCTGGGCCATACTGTGTTGGTTGTTGCTGCTTAGGTTGAAAATAATTTATAATTCACAATTTATTTATTTTTTTCAGTAAATATGTTGTCAGCCCTTCAGACGTAGGAAGACAAAGTACACTATGATACTTGTATTGAGCCAATAAAGGACTGTGTGCTGAACCGTGTCCACTGTAAACACGGCATACCTCACACGGCTAAACACGGTAGTAGAAGAGCATTATTGTAATGAAAGAATGATTAATAAAACCCTGCCATACTATGACATGTTTTTTCTTGATTGTGCTTTATTTTATAAGTGCACTCAAAAATAATTCCGTAGGGGAAGAAAAACAGGAGCTCAGAAAAACTGGTAAGCAGATTGAAATACAGATTGCATTTACAAGCTAAACCTTGGCCGCAGTGACTCTCTGAATTATTAGGAGCCTGACAGGAGAGGAAAAAAAGAGTCACTGTGATGAAACCACATGCTAGTGAATGATGCAAATGCTGCTGCTTCATCTTCTGGGCTGAGCAGGTCCAGTAGGTTCCTGTTTCCTGTTTTTGGGGTGACAAAAGGTGGTAAATCCATGCCACAGTGACCCTCTAGTCCTGCCGTTTCTGTGTTCTTGATTAGCTTCCCCGTGAAATCTGGGGAAATGAGATATCCCAGCCTTCTAGTACAAAGGTGAGGAACCTTATTTGCAAAAATAGCAATTATTTCAGCAGGTTGTTGTTGTTTTTGCTGTTTTTTGATTAAGGAAACACAATATGACCTTCATTCTTGGCCAATGTAGATTCTGAACTTCAGATGCATCAGGACGTTTGGAGCAAACGGATGCAAAGCAGCTTTTAAGGCATATACTTTTTCAAAAAAAACCCCACCAAACATGGAGTTTCCTGGTAGAGGAAAATGGTAGTGATTCTAGCTTAACACTTTTGCATTTTTAAGGATGGGAGGCTGGGCTGGAGTGGCCCTACAGCATGGGAAGATGAATAATAGCTAGAGGCAGTTAGATCCTCTGTGTTTCTTTTGGACACGCTAATCACTTTGAAAATTGCAGAGTAAGAAACTTAGGGAAGTTTTATAGGGCAATTATACATCACCAGGAAGTTTTTTATTACATTTACATGAAAAAACCTTCTAATGTACTTGCGGTATTTCTCCTGTCAATCAGTAGCTCTAGGCTTTGGATGCTTCTTTAAGCAAGGTATCTGTGTTCAAAGGAGGAGATGGAAATGTTGCTTGGCTGAGGATCAAAGTACTCGATAATAAAGGTAGTTTTAATTCAGGCAGAAGCAAGAATGTATCGTATAGTGTTTTCTTCTGTCCTGACTTGTCAGCAAATTTAATAGCCCAGACCTGCAGTTTGTGACCTACTCTGTGACAGTAAAGTAGAGGCTGGGAAGTAAGAAGTGATCGCCTAGTAACTGCAGGGTGGTGTTGCCTGTGGCTACTCACTGGCCTTGTAATGACAGGAAACTGTCTGGGCTCAGTTCATAGCATGTATTCCAGCTTCTCTCTCTCTCATTTGTTAATTATTTTTTTCGTGGTTCTTTCTTGTGGCACAGGTCTTATCAGGAGCGGCTGAGGGAACTGGGACTGTTTAGTGTGGAGAAGAGGAGGCTCAGGGGAGACCTTGTTGCCCTCTACAACTACCTGAAAGGGAGTTGTGGCGAGCTGGGGGTCGGCCTCTTCTCGCAGATAACTAGTGACAGGACAAGGGGGAACAGCTGCAAGTTGCACCAGGGGAGGTTCAGGTTGGAGATGAGGAGAAATTTCTTCTCGGAAAGGGTGGTCGGGCATTGGAAGGGGTTGCCCAGGGAGGTGGTGGAGTCACCGTCCCTGGGGGTGTTTAAAGAAAGGTTGGATGTGATACTTAGGGACATGGTTTAGTGGGTAATAGGTGTTGGGGGGGACAGTTGGACTAGATGATCCTGGAGGTCTCTTCCAACCTTAATGATTCTATGATCTATGTGCTGTAAACTGTGCTTATTTTTGAAGAGTGGGCATAAAGAAATGACTGAAGTTAGAAAAATGTTTCGAATAGTGGCTGTCTTCATTGAGCTACATCAGATATTTGAGCCTAATCATACGTAGGAATGCAAAATGTTCTGCAGCATATTTTCATTTTGTCACATTTTGAGTATCATCTTCCTCTTACACATTGAGGAAGTAGAACAGAAATAACTCTCTTGAGCTACTCAGTTTTTACAAAGCCTTGAGCGAGTCAGCCACACAGAACTGGATAGCAAGGGAAACTGAAAAAATTATTCTGAACAGTCCCTTGTAAGACAAGAAGAATGATGGAAGGGACTGGCTCTCTCCTGCTGGATGCTTTATATGTTCAGAAATTTGTCTTGCTAACTGGCTTTTTCCATTCCTGCAACTGTTATCCTAGGATTCCTAAAAGAGAAACAAAGCAGTTTATGTGGGAGCTCTAAAGAAGGAAGAAAATATCTAGGTTGATCTCTGTTGACATGTGTTTATACAATGGAGTTCAAACCTTCAGAAAAATTCCATGAGAGATTTGGCTATGTAAATATTTGTTAGTTGCCACATTTGAAAATGAGGAAAATGCAACAGGTCAAATCCTGAAGCATTAACATAGTTCTTTTAAATGAGCTTCAAATGGGAAAACTTCAACTTGACCATAAATGGACTGAAATATCTTACTGTTTTAAATCTTCTTTCCTGTCCTGTCTGTTTTTCACAAATCCTAAAAATGTTGCTTAAAAACCCATGTTTCATCTGAAATGGTTTCTACTGAATTACATTAGGTTTTTGAGGGAGAAAAAAAACCACTCTAGTTTTGTGAAGCTCAATTAGCATAAAGGTGTAGTCTTCAAAGCAAAGTGAAGCTTTCAGTTGCATAAAGTGTATTCTGATATTCTTAATATTGCAGACAGGATGCTCTGAGGTGAGAACAAGGGAAATCAGTTACAGTGAAACTATAAGTAAAACAGCTGTCCTAGTTTTGCATTTGTTTTTATCATCAGTCTTGTTAAAAACAAAATTTCAAATAATGTTTTTAGTGGTTAAGTCCTCACCGGAGTAGGTAAAGTTTTTACAATCTGATTTCTGTTGTTATAATGCAAAGTCAGTTTCTGGGGATGGCATGCTTGAAATTTGTGGTCGTAGCATTGGATTGCCCTATATATGCTTTTGTGTGCACAAAGACTGCAAAACTAAAGGTTTGAGTTCAGTTGTGCACTTGTGAAATAGGTGCTTATTAATTTTTTAAATCCATTGTTCTCATTAAGTGAAATAATCTGTGGATTTTATTTAGATTTATTTTATAAAAGTGTAGTAATAATTTTATAAGATTTGAAATTATCATATTTAGAAAAAATGGTATGAATGTATATATAAGGGAAAAAAATAAGAAATTGTTTTCTTTAGGTTCCCAGGTCACGCAGATTTCTTGGGTATTTGAAACTGCTATTTATCTTATAGAATTTCTTCATGGTGCGTAAGAATTACAGTAATTTTTGGATGCTATTTTAGAAACAGTTTGCAGAGAAGTGTCACACCTGCTCAGAGACTATTCATCAGTTTGGAAGTGAGTGTTAATTTTACACCCGATCCCCAATGCCCAGCAGCACACGGCCCAGCTGCCCTGTCACCAGTGGCAGGGTTACTCGTACACACAGCCTCCTACCTTGGTCCTGGGAAGTACCAGTTACTTGCACAAGGAGTTCCATTGAAATTATTCATGGAAGCAAATTCAGGAAAGAAATGCCACTCATCTTGATTCAGGTGCCCACAGTGCCAACAGCAGAGACAAGACGTTCATGGCTGGATAGGGATAACGTAACCGAACGGTGAGGTACAATGCTGGTTTGTTTAGTGGTTAAATAAAGAAGGGATACGTGGATGTGGACAAACCACACTATGTGCCTACCACTCTGTAGGTTTCTGAGTTGCTAGGTCTTGTTTCCTCAAACTTCTGTAGCTAATACTGTACCTGAGACAGCTTCCTGCTGATCTCAGTAGGGCTGGGGAAAGGAGACTGACTGTCATCTGACGTACCCTCAGCAAAGCTTTCCTGGCTGTAACGCTTGGAACGGCATTTCACAAGACCCAGCGATGACCTGGATTCAAACCATGGAAGCTAGATCCTTCGCCTACCCTTCACCCTGCCCCAGTTTATGCCTGTCTAAAACTGGACAGTGGACTTCTGAAGTGTGATACAGTTCTTCCCAATAACTTTAATAGGTTTTGGATCCAGTTTGATGAGATTTTAATGAACACTTTATACTTTGTGGTTGCCAAAGCTGTGTTATGGATTGCAAAGGCAACTCCCCACTCAGCTTTCATTGCCATTTTACTTCTCAGTTCAAGACAACTTTCTCTGTGAATATGGTAGTACTCACCACAAACTGGGAGGCCAGTATCCTGAAGTTTTGTAAAAGGCATTCTTTCTTTTTAAGAAAAGGAAACAACAAAATTAGATTATAGTGTCACAATTTAAGCATAAAGAATTTAGCAAAAAAAAAAAAAAAGAGTAAGTGAGGGGGGAAACTCCACCAATACTTACACAAAACCCAATATCTTGTAATTCTTACTGATTTTTTTTTCCTTGATGTTTCAGGAGCATCTACTAAAAATGCTGATGAACATCAGATATCTAATAATAGTAGCAGGTATTTAGATTTAATGTGAATCTCTCTCTCTGAAAGCAGGTGGTGCTTCTGTCATGGCAGCTTCTGGGTCTTTGAAAGTCCACAGAGGGCACAGTCTCCAAGGGGGTAAGTATAAGTGGTTATGAGGTATGTGTGTGGATGTAAATTTAAATTAATTAAACGTAAATGATTTTAAACTTCAGAAAGTGTTAAAGGTAATGTATGACTTGATTCCCTATTGTAAGACTTATGTATTTCTTTAGGTTTTTTTTGCTTTGCAGGGTTTTTGTTAGAAAGGCATTGACAGATGGGATAAGTTTAGAAGAGAGGCAGTGACAGATGAGATAAGTGTCAGAGCATAGGCAGTAATCTTATTCACAGCAGTAAAATGCTGCCAGCACTTTAACAAAGAGCGCCCACCAAAAAAAAAGAAACCCAAAAAACAAACCACCTCAGGCCATGAGAAATCTTGTACCCTAGGAATGACGTGGTGGGAAAACCCACCACCACATTTAAAGATACTTCGTGATAATGGAGAAAAGAACAGCAGCAGCAGATAAAATTGAATGTTTGTCATTCCAAATTAATCCCGTATGTTTGTTCTGTGGACATACCTTTTTAGCTTGTCTTGTTTGAACTGGAGTGGAGTATGAGATCATGAGGGAACCTGGGAATCTTTTCTCAGCTTGGAGCTCTGGAAGCACTGGTGATGTGCAACCTGGCTTTTTGCAAAGATGATGATTTGCACTTGGAAAGCGAAGTTATCTTTGGAAGGGCTAGTTTAAGCATTTTATGCAGAGCTTTGTCAGAAATCAAGAAGTTTTCCATCATGCTGGAGGTGGAATTTTAACAAGAGTCTTCCAGATGCTCCCAAGATCACCCACGCGGTTCTCCCTGATTCACACATTCAAGACAGCTTTGCTTCCCCATCGATGCACAGCAAAACAGACTGCTTGACTTCAGTGGCCTTCAGTGGCCTAACATTTATTTCCTTCCTGTTGTGCTCACGAGAAAATGCTGGTATCACCACTGCAGGAAAGTCAACACCAGCCACTGTTCATACTTTCTGAGACTTTTCAGTGTGATTATTCAGATTAGAAGGTCACAAGTCAAAACCAGAAAATCCTATGCATTATTTTCACTGTACATATTCCTAAATCCAAAGCTGTTGATGCTGTTCCTATGTTGCAGGTCCCAAAGGTGGTTATGAGATGCTGACAATTCCTGCAGAACTGGGAACTCCTGCTAGCCCTGAGGAACCTGGTGAGTAAAGGTCTTTGCAGCCAGTTCCATTAGAGGACACATCATCTCCTGTTTCTTTCTCCATTTCTTTTTGTTGTGATCTCTTCTAAATGTTTATTTTTGAGGTGTTGCCCTTTGAACGTGTCAGCTTTACATGCACGCTCGCTCACATGTGCACACATGCGTGCACTATTTTGGGACTGTGTTTATAGTGTTGGTTTTCTTTCTGTGTTATTTATGTTTCTGAGAATGATGCCTACATAGGGTAGAAAATATGAATAACACTTGCTGGAGGAAAGGCTAAAACACCAGTTTTGAATATAATTTTCTTCTTTATTCCCTAATTATACTATCTTTTTCTTTCTTTTCCCCTTCATTTCACTGCCCTTGCATTTTTTCTTCTGTTATCTTTTTTTCTTCCTACTTTGTCCCCCTTTCTCTTCAAGCAGTTATGATGTTCTACTAATTCTTTCAGAATGTTGTAACTACGGATTTTGGCCTGTTTTTTTCTCAAATTCTCCTTCCATAATGATCTCAAGTACTGGTCCTCTGATCTCTCTTGTAAGCATCTTCTACCTCTGTCCACCCAGAATGGATGCTGAAAGCAGTATCTTTGTCCATGGCGCTCTGTATGTGCCTTGTTTTCTTAGTGGGAGTTTTTGTCTGTCTTGTGCTTTTCAGATAAACCTTTCTCTTCAAACAAATATAAACCAGTTTTTAATGTCTAATGAGTTGAGGTTTTTTATCTGAAGGAAAAAAGAAAAGACAAGTATTTCTATGTTTACAAAGAAAGCACTGTTTCTATTAAGACAGCACAGACTAAACAACAGAAGGCTTCTCCTTTCCTTCCATTCCAGTTTGCCCAACTTTGTGCTTGGTTTGTTTTTTTCCTTTGAGTAGAATATTTGATGGTTGCCAGGGCTTCTTTGTTCTGTGTGTTTCTTTTGCTTTTCTTGCACAAAACCATACCCATAAATATTTTTTTTCTCCATGTGTGTTTTTTTAGTTCTCAGAAAAATCACTTGGCTTGTCTGCATCAGGTATGACATTCAGCTTCCTGAAACCTTTCAACTCTTTAGCTCTCTAGAGAAGTTTGCCAGTTTTCATGCTAGCTCTCTTTGAGGAGACTTCACTTAAACTCTGCTGCATCACTTCAACGGCCTATAGAAAGACTTCAAACATTATCTTTTCCTTCATGAGTGTTCATGACTCTGTACCAGTCCTTAAGACTGTCATTTGCTTACACCTTTACCTATTTAGGATGCAGGTTTTCAGTACTACGGTTCTCCTGAACCCCTTTTGGCACAGTCAGGCCAAATTCCTTTGAAATACTTTAGAGAGAATAATTAAGAATAATTTCTGAGAATGACGTTTGATGAAGATAAAGATGTTTCTTCTGTTTGATTTTTTTCCTTTTTTTTTTTCTATTTTTTTCTTTTCCTTTTCATTTTGTTCCTAACACCTGGCTTTGGAACAACAATTTGAAGGCCGGATGTCAGAAAACTGTTTGGTTACTTTGTGGACATTCTTATGTTTTCTTTATGAAAATCTGTCAGAAAATTGGCCAAATTTCCAGGCTTTTAAAATTTTGGACTGCATAGTAGGCTCTCTTGATTTAAATAGATTCCATTATCCTGGAACCTGCTGTCCCTCTGACAACTCTTACAGTTGCCTGACTTTGTGTGAGCTATCTCTGCTATTCATAACACAATCCAAGAAGAATAAAAATTCCCCTTAATGGTTATTCACATCTGCTGGATATACGAAGTTATTCTCTCCTGGGCTCTAAAAAGCCTGGATCACCAACTGCCTCTCCATTCACACCTCATCAGTCTGAATGTAAGAAAAGTAGTGATGTGGACAAATAAAGTTTTGATAAGAGTTTTGTGTGGGAACAAGGAAGGGCTTAATGGGAGAACTTCAGGGAAAAGGAGAACCTGAAAGTGACACCATTTTCCCCTGCGCTCCTTTGTCCCAAATTGACTTAACAGCAGAAAGTGTTTAAGGGTAAGGACTTCAAGGGGACTAGACAGGCAGGTGATTACTAAGCCTGCTGAGTAGGACAATGAGAATGTGACTCAAAGCGTTGCCCAAGCACAGAGAGAATACGAGTTTGTATTTGGGTCTCCTGTAGCCCAGGTAGTTCTGCCAAGCCTTTTGGTATTGATAGAGTCATAGAATAGTTTGGGTTGGAAGGGACCACAAGGATCACCTAGGTCCAACCCCCCTGCCATGGGCAGGGACATGCTACACTACACCAGGATAGACTTCATGGACTGAGAAACTAGATTAGGTGTCTGATGTCATTTAAGGATGAAATGCCTGGTTGGCCAGTGAATGGAACTTTTTACCTTCTATCTTAGATATCTTCTGATAAGATTAGGATATTTGAAATTAGGGCTAGAAGAGGTCTTGAGAATTCATCCAGTAGATAAAAAAGTTGTCTTTAAGTCAGAATCACTTTATAGAGAACTGCGTCCTAGTAGATGTTAGTCTATCTCCTTCCTTCCGTCCTTCCTAGAAATTTCTAGATGCAGAAATTCTTCAGCCGCTGTGGGATTTCCTCTAGAGTTCTTGTGATCTTTACTAGTAGAAAGGTTTTCCCACTGTCTAATCTTCCACTTTTTTCCTGCAGTCGAAGTCTTCTATTACTTGGTCTGTCCCCACTTGGCATCGTTCCTATATTTTTTCAACTCAGCACAGGGAAGCTGTCAACATTGTCTCCTCAAGCTTGCCTTCCCCTTGCTTTAAACAGTTCTCCAGTCCTTGTTTTCAGGACATACTTTCTGAACTTCTAGTCATTTTGGTGGATGACATAATGGTCCACATCTTCCTAGAACAGATTGCTTTGTATAAGGCCTTGCTAACCTGAGTTACGGCTGAAAGCCTTGTGAGGTAGTGTTGCACACATTGCTTCTGATTGAAAATTTCTGCATAATGTTTGCTTTCTATCACAACACAGTGAGATCACTGGTGGTGGTCTGCGGTCTTCTGCCCAGATCATGACTTGATCAGCCTCTGAGGATCTTTTCTGTAGGAACCTTAGTCTTCTTGTGTCCCATCTACTCCTGATGGCGTAGATTTCTGTTCTACAAGCTGAGCTGTTGCCACTGAAATGTTTGCTTTCAGAACATTTGATGGAACATTGCTTTTTTGTGAAATGCATCACCAGTCATTGGAAACAGTGTCTATAATAACATATTACTTGTTTTAGAAGGGGCAGTGGGCTATTCAGCTGATGTCACCACATCAGAGCGACCCCACAGCGAGACAGCCACCTATGTCAATATTCCTGTCAGTCCTACTTCCAAAAAAGAACTTCATTACATGGAACTGGAACTTCAAGAACCTAGCACAAGCATAAGAGGTGAGGAAGTCTACAATACTACTTAAGCAGCAAAGGAAGCAGTAATGCAGACTGCATGGGAATCTTAATTTCTCATCTACCCATGGGCTCCTTGTGCGTTTGTGAGGCAGTTCTTGTAACTGCCACATCTTTTGGAAAACATTTTTAAGTCAGGAAGTTCTATAAAATGTTGCGTGCCTCTGACAGGTGCATTGTGTATGTACTCCTTCTAAAGTGAACGCTTCTGTATCTGTGGAGTTTGACAGACAGTAATTTTCATTGCGCATATTAGGATGACACTGAATTAAATTTTCTTGCTTGGCTTCAGAAACAGGGCTGTGGGTGTAGGTGTACAGGGCTTGCTCCTGACAATACTCACTCTGGAACCACGCAGCAAATGCTTGAGAATAGAACACAGTGTTCTTCTATCTGAGGACGTGTGAAAGTGCTACAAGGAGGAAGCCAGGCCAAATATTTGATATTATTATTATTTTTTTAAATTTGTGTGTATGGATCTGCGTATTTTCCTTTTAATGTTTAAATTGGAAAATCAGCACAAAACCAAGCATTATAGCTACCATGTATTGTTACTCAAAGATGCATTCCTTCTTACAGAAAGCCCCTAATCAGGATCTGGCATTTAATTGCTCACATTTGGTATTTATGGATTTTCCATGTATAATTTTCAGCTATTGAGAATTTAATTTTTATACTTTTAATTTCAGCAAGTTTATTAAGTTTGGAATGCTAGCACTTTTCCCATCCCATCAATTTTTTAAAAAAAAAATATTTATTTGGCTCTAGCTAAGTAATTCTAAGCTTCTCCCAGACTTTAATGTAGTTCTCTGTACAATACCTTGCTGAGATGTAAAAATAATGTTTTATCTTCATTTTAAAGACAGTGGACCAAGGCGCTAAGAATGAAGGGCCAAATTCCATAAACTCCCCTAAATGCCAACCACCAACCCATGCTTTGCTTGTATAACTTCAAAGGTGCCTGTAATAACCATAAACACTTCATTTTTTCATACGGAAGTTTTCCCAGCCTGCAGAGTTGTATGTGTGCACCCATACAGAACCACCCTGCTCCTGGACAGACTGAGCAGCTTTTATCTTCCTTATTGCCAGTTATTGGACCAAACTGTCGTTCTGTCTAAAGCTGAAGGTGGTTGATCTGGTAAATGGTCACAGAGTGCCTAATCCAGACAAAGAATCCCTGCCAACTGCCGTACCAGCGGTGGTTTCTTTCCAAACACCAGATGTTGTTCATTCAACTGACTGATGAAGCTGATAAAGCCTCCCAGAACTGGGAGAGCTGAGTTCAGTTTTGTCTCCTGGGAGGAGTGGGAGTGGCGATGTAAACCTGGGACAGAAATACAAGCGGTTTATTTGCTTATTTGAAGAAAATCAGATAGCTAAAATATGTACATAACAAAGTTTTTGAGTTTGGGGTTTTTTTTAAGCTGTGATTATGATCTTCTTTTATAAAGCTTGCTTTAAGACCAAACCAAGATCATCTAAGAAATCTCTGGAAGAAGTGTCTCAATAGCTCAACCCTGGGTCAGTTTCACCGAGGAATATGAGGGGTATAGTCTTTTACATGATTTCATTTGGCGTTTCAGGGAGTGGATCATCCCGGTATGCCCAGATTGACATTGCAGCCACCGAGACAGCCCACAAAGTGGGAACGCAGCACGCTCAGTGCCGGGAGGAACGCTTGCAGGAGCTAGAGCAGAAGAAGAAAGGGGCTCAGCAGTGACCTCTCTAGGAAAGAACTTTTAGCTCACCATAAATTGGTACTAATTTATCTTCCAAGAGAGTCACGTATGTGGTAACAATTACTCATACAAGAGCTGCCATTGCTTATTGCATTTATACCAGATTCATTCCAATATCCTGATTCCTAATTGGAAAGCTGGTAGCATGAGGGGGGTGTGGGGGTGTGGTGGTCTTTCTTTTTATTTTCACTTGTTTGCAAAGTCCAGATTATTTTTCGTATGCAATGACAGATGTAAGTTATCTTTTTCTATCATTCAAAAGTCCTGGAAGAAACCTGGAACCAATTCCAGGGTTTATTAACTAGTGGCATTTTCTTTAAAAATAAAGAACTCGAATGTGTGCAGATAAGGGAATGTGAGTGTGTGTGTGTGGTATGTGTACACATATGGTTGCATGTGTGCATATGTATGTTTGTATGTAAGCACACATTACTGATAAAATATATGTATATATCTGAGTGTATAAAATATGTAAAACCTCTATTAATATATAAATGGCTCTTATAAAAGCAAGAAAATTCAGTGCCTGATTTTTTGCAGGCACAGTTTTGTGCAATGTATATGCTTATTTATGGACATGCTTAACTTTACCTAGGAATAATTCAGTTTTATACCTCACCAAGAGCTGTGTAGCTTTGACTAAAGTTGCTCAGAAAAGCTGCAGTGCCGGGGATGCACACGTGTATGCATATGGACAAGAGCACGCACAGACAAATTATTTAAATTAAGTCTGTCTATAAACCAAAGTAATTTGAAGGTACATTTTGGGTGCTTCTGTTCTTAAAAACCTTTATGGTTTTAGACACACTATAAGCTTTGATTTCATAGTTTCTGAGTACCTGTGATTCTTAGCAATTTTCCAGAGCTGAACATACATATCACTTTGAAAATCAGGTCTCATGCAGAATATCTTAAAATGAGGGTGCTCAGAAGAAACATTAACTTTTAAAAATTGAGTCCTTTATTTGTGTCTCCAAAACCATGCTGGATGTGAACCAGCATCGGCATCAGAATATCCACCTTGAGGCTAAAACTTCCATTGAATAATTCCATGCTGTCCCTAAATAGCGTAAAACCAGTTCTGCACAAGAGCGTGGTGCCTTCACAGATGGTACGGAACTGAGGCACAACAGGATGTTCTGCTGTAGTATGGGTTATCCCCAAGTCTGTCATCTGGCTTTTGTACAGTGAGATTGTACGATTCACAGCTTAGTTTCTCGTGTTGCATTGTCTAATTCCTGTATTCCACGTATTCGTCCTGATACAAAATGTTATGTAAATAAAATGTACAGCAGTGACCCTACACTAACAAAGCAGTGCACTTATGAAAACAAATCAAAATTTTGGCCTGCAATAACGTAACCGCTTTGGCTTCCGGAAGGTGTCGGGAGTGGCATCTTGGCTATCATGGGGTTTTGTGTCCTCTTAGGATAAAATATCACAGCCCAGTTCTGTTTTTCAGATATGCATTATAATTCATATTGCTGAGTGCATGTCTTGTGCCAGGGAGGGTTTCACTAAGTGACTGGAAGGAGAGGCGGGGGTTTGGTTTTGAGGCAGAGTTTAACCTATAAATTTCTTTGAATGTAGCCTCAATAGTGATGTAAATCTCTCAAATAAAAAAAAAAAAGTATCCGAGAGTTGACAACTGCCATTTTCATCTGTCCTGTGCTGAGATGTACTTTTCAGTTTAGCAGCCTAGCATCTTTCTGAAGGGAAAAGAAATTTTTCTTACGAGATTCCCAGTTTAAAAGACTTTTCTTATTTGGCAAAAGGACAGCGGTGAACTGCTTTGTAAACACATATTCAGTACAACTGGAATGGCCTGGACTTGCCAGCCATTCCAAGGACATGATTGTCCCACTCTACACTGTGCTGGTGCAGTCTCACCTCAAGTACCGAGTGCAGTTTGGGCACCACAGTACAAAAAGGACAGAAAACTATTGGAGAGTGTCCAGAGGTGGGCCACGAAGATGGTGAAGAGTCTAGAGGGGACGATGTATGAGGAGCGGCTGAAGTCCCTTGGCTTGTTCAGCCTGGAGAAGAGGAGACTGAGGGCAGACCTCATCGTGGCCTACAGCTTCCTCACGAGGGGGAGTGAATGGGCAGGCGCTGATCTCCTCCCTCTGGTGACCAGTGACAGAACCTGAGGGAACGGCATGGAGCTGCCACAAGGGAGGGTTGGGTTGGAGATCAGGAAAAGGGTCTTCACCCAGAGGGTGATGGGGCCCTGGAACAGGCTCCACAGGGCAGTGGTCACAACACAAAGTTTGGCTGAGTTCAAGCAGCATCTGGACAACGCTCTCAGTCATCTGCTGTGATGGGGCTGGTCCTGTGTGGAGCCAGGAACTGGACTCGATGGTCCTTATGGGTCCCTTCCAACTCTGAATATTCTATGATTCTATGACTTACAGCTCCTTGGGACCAGGTTTATCTAACTGAACTGCTGTTCAGTTAAGGATCCTTCACTGGAGGACTCGCAGGGTTCAACCTCTTGCTATGTGCCTATTTATATTTAATATTTAAACTGAGGGTTGCTTGCCTGATGCACCGAAGTGCAATGCTTTCCATCATGATATATAACGAAGCTGCAATATTTCTATCCTAAAAATCTATTTACCAGGAAAATATATTACCCAGGCTCTCTGCAGAGACTGCCTTTCTGCTCCAAGCAGCTTGCACTGAGTCCTGGACTTGCAGCACGGGTGAAGATTTGACACAATAGTAACGGTCATCGGGGGAGTCACAAATTTAAAGGTATGTTTTTCAGGTTGAACAGGACTGTGAATCTATGCGCACGTGGTTCCCTGTACATATGTATTTGTGTATGTCACAGTAACTTCAGCTAGGATTAGCTCGATGGCTGGATATCAATTTATACTTACAACCATTGTTAATATTAACATAATTACCCTATAAGGCTTTCCACACATGAAGTAATTAACTTTTTAGACTTCTGTTTCTCTTTTTGTATCTAGCTTGAATACAACAAATAGAGCAGATGACTTTCACTTATTTTTAAAACTCACTTCAGGTTCTCATGCACTAAGTTGTGTTTAGGAGGCTGAAGCAGGAGGCCAAACCATATTGTTACCTCTACCAAAAACTGGTTGGTAGCTGTGTTTCTAGTACCTTGCAGGCTTCCCTGTCAAGTTACAGGCTTGAGATTCCTGTTGAAGAAACTAAAGGTTTCTCATTTGAATGACAGGAACTCACAGAAATGGAAAACATTTTTCCTAAATAAATGATGTGCCCTCAGTGTTCCACCGGTGAACTTAGTTTATGGTTTGACTTTCATTATCCCAGAAGCTTACCATGTAGCTTCCAGGAGTTAACTCTAGTACCCCTGTTAATGTAGCAATAGTTAGGGGTTTATTCACACGCCTTGCACAAAAATTGTGCGTAAGTGATCTAAAATACAGCTTGTCATACAAACATTATTTTGCAATCTAGGTTGAAAGGAAATTTAACATTACAGAGCAATAAGAACAAAGTAAGGACGGAAGACAAAGTGATTAAATGGATATTTGTAAGGAGTAGCTCTGTAAACGTGTCTTTTCAGTGTAGGTGAGTAGAATTAAGGAAAACTGCTGGTTTGGGGGTTTTTGTGTGCTTGGGTGTTTTTCTTTTTTTTTTTTCTTTTTTTTTTTTTAATTTGGATGGGCTCTTGGATTGCTGGGCAGAGGCCAACGGGATGAGGTTTAACAAGGCCAAGTGCCGGGTCCTGCACTTTGGTTGCAACAACCCCAGGCAGTGCTACAGGCTGGGGGCGGGCTGGCTGGAAAGCTGCCTGGCAGAGAAGGACCTGGGGGTTCTGGTTGACAGCCGGCTGAACATGAGCCGGCAGTGTGCCCAGGTGGCCAAGAAGGCCAACGGCATCCTGGCCTGCATCAGCAATGGCGTGGCCAGCAGGAGCAGGGAGGTGATCGTCCCCCTGTACTCAGCTCTGGTGAGGCCGCACCTCGAGTGCTGTGTCGTTTTGGAGACCTGATCGCTCTCTACAACTACCTGAAAGGAAGTTGTAGGCAGGTGGGTGTCGGTCTCTTCTCCCAAGTAGCAAGCGACAGAAGAAGAGGGAATGGCCTCAAGTTGTGTCAGGGGAGGTTTAGGTTGGATATTAGGAAAAGCTTCTTCATGGAAAGAGTAGTGAGGTGTTGGAACAGACTGCCCAGAGAGGTGGTTGAATCGCCGTCCCTGCAGACATTCAAAAAACGTGTAGACGTGCCATGCCAGGACATGATCTAGTAGGCATGGTGGTGTTAGGTTGGCGGTTGGACTTGATGGTCTTGGAGGTCCTTTCCAGCCTTAGGGATTCCAGTGCAGCTGCCCTTTCAGGCTTAGGACAGTGATGACCGGTTGGTTAAAACCAGCTCTCCTGTGGACTTTCTTTGAAAGGCCGGAATGTAAGTGACAGGAAAATACATGTAATTCATGTCCTGGATCCTGATACAATAAACAGCTTTATAAGGCAGTGGGCAGGTGTAGAAAAGTGCAACTGCCAAGTAAACTTTCAGTAAAAGCTTTAGGGTGAGTGAAAGTTAGCTTTGAAACATTTGTCTGCATCAGAGCATCGAGAAATAATTCTAATTTATTATCCCACTGTGTACACAGAGGCGTATGTAACAGCACCGTTTTACTGAAATAATAAGTGTCAACTTATTTAAGGAATGTGCAGTGGGGGGGTGGGATCAGAAAGCAGATGTAGCATGACAGTAATTTGTCTCTACATTACATTATACTGTTGTGAAATCCCTCAGAAAAAAAGTAAAAAAAAAAAAAAAGCGCCCTAGCATCTGCTATTGTGTAAGTTAAATTTTACTCATCTGTGGGCTGAGGTGGCAATTTATGGATAGTCCATATACGGAACAGAGAGCAGATTGCTTGCTCGGGAGGGAATAGGGCCTTTGGAGACCAACGTTTTATTATGTAATGAACCGCTCAGGTTCGTCACCCGTCCGTGTCCCTGCTGCAGCTACGCGATGGACCTTTGCCTGCGGTAACGCTGTGTCCTTTCACTGCCAGCAGTCCGCAGTACTGGACACAAACTGGGAAGCATGGGAAAACTTCATACTGGGAGTTTGATGGAGAAGTAGTCAGGCATCAGCAGAGAGCTGGAAAGCAATAGCTGTCCTTTGCCAGCTACCGTGGTGCAGAAGGGCAGCGAGGGGTGACAGGAGAGTGTTTGAGTCTGTAAATTGTGGTTTGGGCCAGTGCTGGAGGTGGCCGGCCGGATTGTTGCTGCTTGCACAAGGTGTGGCTGCAGCAAGGAAGTGGCGTTTCCTGGAAGAGGCCGAGGTTGCTGTTGTGTCCTCAGTCATCAGACAGTGTCCTGGCGCTGTCTCTACTAGGAATGGAGTGGAAGCCCTGGGATGCTTAATGCTGACGTCCACTCTAGAGCCGGTCAGTCATTGTTCTTGCATCAGGTCATGCAGATGGTTCAAGTTTGTACTGCACACACAGTCTAGACCTTGGAGTCATTATCATCCGAGTCTGTTTTCTCTCCTCTGTGGGAAGTTTATGAAAGCGTAGTATGTATGTTGGGTGAGGGATGGTGGGACGTGGGCCCTGCTATGACATCGGGAGCACCGAGCTGCACCTACTTCTGTGTTCAGCGACACCGGTGCTATTGACAACAGCCAGGAGATTTGCTAGAAATGGACCAGGCCCATGGGAAGCCCAGGAACTCTTGGATGGATTTTTGCCATCTCTATGCTTTTTATAGTGAATGCACGAAACTAGTGACCATAACTGATAGCTGTGGGAACCTCTTTCCTGTGGTGCCTGGACCTGAAGTCCCAGATGGGCTGCTGTTGAGATCTGGGGACAGTGGGTACTCCTTCCAGGGTGTGTATCTCTGGCCAAAGCCCTCCTCCTTCATACTGACAACCTTTAACATGTTTAGACCCTCTCCTTGCTGTCCACCTGGTTGGAGAACTGTCAAGGTGCAAGTTACAGCCTGTGCTGGCCACATCTCCAGTTTGGACTGTGCTGAGAACCCTGTCCCTCCGTGTGTCAGCATGGTGCTGGGCCGGAGCAGTGCAGGAGGAGCCAGAAGCAATTGGGTAAAACAAAACCTGGTGCCCAAGCAGCAAGGATGTCAACACGACCTACCCCTGTTCTCAGGGTCCGCTGTGTCACAGGAAAGCTGCGGGTGGTCAAAGCTGACCAGGGTGAGTTGCTCTGTTCCTTGGTTTGAAGCAGCTGAAGAGAATTCCTGTTCGTTGGCACTGCATGCTCCTGGCTAAATATGCTCCCTGTTCCTTCTGGAATCCGCAGCAGGACTTCGATTGGGAATTCTGACTGCTCTATTTGGGTACACTGGCTGTCTTGTTCTTTCAAAAATTCTAGAGTAGCTGTTTATACAGATGGCGATAAAATGAGAAGGAAAAAAATTCCTAATTCTTATCCTAATTAGTAACCACTCCTGAACGAAACCTTTGTTTTGCAGTTCTACAAAGCTTATGGCTCTGCAGCAAAACGAGGGTCAGTTTGCACAGGACCTGAAACAATCGATCAGTGTAAGGGTTAGACCATGTCTGCATGGTATGCGATGACATATGTATCCTGTACAGATCATCGTTATTGGTGGTTTGGAGAAAGGTAACTCAAGTGTCCCAGGCCACATTTACCTGTGTGGAAGGTGTTCAGACTGTTGGAATGTGTTTTTCGTGCAAGAATCTGTGTTAGTTTGGTTCAGATTAGGAGCAAGGTATAACCTGAAAACTTCCTTACAAAAATTGGGAGAAAATGGCTGCATTTCCCACTGCCAGCAGTCTGCTGTTGAACTGAAATGAGCAGTAGGCCCAGATTCCTACACTCTTGCCATGGAAGTCTTTTCTCTCAGAGATGTCACCTTTTGCATAGAGTTCTCACTCCCCTTTTGTTCTCCTGAACTTCAAAATGGAGCAACCACCAGATCATCAACAGCCCAGGACCTGTATGGATGAAGGGTCTGTACGCTGTGACCGCGTATATTTGGAATTGTATATGGGAGTCCCAGAACTTGCACCTGAGCTGAGGTTGGAGAAGGGACCATCGAAGGACCATTCAGTTATTTGGTGACACTGGCACAGGGTGCCCAGAGAAGCTGTGGAGGCCCCTGGATCCCTGGCAGTGTTCAAGGCCAGGCTGGATGGGGCTTTGGGCAACCTGGTCTAGTGGAGGGGTTGTCCCTGCCCATGGCAGGGTGTCGGCACTAGCCAATCTTTGAGGTCCCTTCCAACCCAAACCATTCTGTGATTCTGTTTGATGGTTCTGGTTCAGACGTATTTCTGAGGTCGAAAATGAGATTTGAATTTTGAGGTGAGACTCCCAGATCTGATGCCAAACAATGCAAATTATGGTGTTTCACATGCAGGTTTCAGGTTTTCAGTGTGTTTCTTCTTAAAATAATGTAGCTCCCTTCCCCCTTTAAAGTTAAGTTGCCTGGAAAATATAACTGCGGATCTTTAACTAGCACTTTGTTTTGTTATGAGGCTTATTTCAAAGTGATTCAATGCTCACTTGTCCCACAGCAATCACCCACTTGTAACTGGGTTACAATCATTGCTGGAGCGAACAACTTGAAATATTTACTGTGGATGAGAGTTTGTACATTTATTTTGGCCCAAGTGGACAGATTTTATGAACATTTCTATTTTATGACTGTGGCTACTAGTAAAAGAAATTCATAGTCTTTTTTTCCCCCTGTAGATTAACCACCTGCTTCCCAGTGGGTGCTCTGTGAACGGCCTGAAATGCACGTTACCTGTGTGGTGTGTTTGGGAACGTGGATTCTGCATTCAGAAGCTGTTTGTTAGGTAACATAGCGTGCAGGGAAAATGCAGTCTCCACCTTTCCCAGCTCCCTGTTCTCGCTTACAAGGGTAGGTCTGTCTGTGCTGAAAGCAACAGGCTATCCTATTTATTGACTTACATTTTCCTGACTTTTTAATTTATTTCTTCTATTCTAATTAAATGCTACAGAAAGTAAAATCATTATTTAAAAATTTAGAACTGCCTGTGTATTACTTGTAGATTTCTGTATGTGAAATGGCACGTTTTGAACAAACCCAACCACCCCCAAACAGTCCCAAACAATGAGGGGGAAGGTCTGCAGATGACCCATGAGCTGTGACCCAAGCACCTCAACGTGCTCTGCCTGGGTCAGTCCCGAGCCGACCGCTATACTGGGGCTCCTGAGGCCGGCTCCTGGGCGAGGGGCTGCAGAGGAGCTCTCAGCAGCCTGGCTCCCGGGGCTGCGCTCTGGTTTCTGGGTGCTGTGGCACGCTGGGTCCTGGCTGGGGAGCTACGCTCTTTCGTGCAGCGTAACCGCACCAGCGCACCTAAACCCAGTATGGACTAAATGGGAGCAGTGCAGACATGCCGCCTGCAGCCCCACCAGCTGCCTCCAGGGCTGGCGGGCGAGACGCCTGGCTACGCAGAGCTGCTGTGCCGCGGTGCTGGATGGAGGCAGCGCACACAGCTGGGCGATGTGTCCTGGAGCGGGCGCTTGGGGCTGCCTTCGGCTCCCCGGTCAGGGCACGGAGCCCTTCAAACGCTCAGCCAAGAGCGGCTGCGGAGGCGGGCACGGCCTGGAGGGTGAGCTGCTCTCTGTCCTGCCGTCACCTCCTGGGCGAAGGCCCCGCTTCCCCGGCCGGAGGGAGCCCCAAGCGGGAGCCCCACACGCAGCAAGCAGGAGGAGAGCCCCACAGGGAAATCAGACGGCATCTCAGCTTACAAAACGTAAATGATCTCTGCCCGATGAATTTAAATACTCTGGCCACTGCCCGACCTATGAGGCATCAGAGTCCCTTGGGAGGGGAGAGGAAGCCGTTACATCTGCCCTCCTGGCTGCTCCTTATTTGTCTCGCTAGAATGATGCGATCTGAGCTACTCTACCAGCATGTAGGACATACTGTTTATTTTAAGAAAGACTTGGTTATTTTTGTTGTCTTTAATGCCTTGTGTATTTCTTTCCCTCTCATTTCCACCCCCACCCTGTTTAATAAATAAAATCCGTCTTATGTGAAATCACTGACACGTTTATTTAAATTGAGGTTCTTTTTCAGGGCAGAATTTGACAGAATGTATAAAACATTCTGATCTTTTGTTTCCCCTAAGAATGCAGTTCTTTCCTCCTCCTGCTCCCACTTCTGTATTTCAAATTGTTTCTCGGCAGTGGTTTGAAAAACTTGGTACTTTGAGTAATTACAAAAGGATCAGATGAAATACCTGTTAAGGAAGAGGAGAAGGTTCAACCGCTGTTTAAAAGCTGTTGGTTCTTCCCTATTTGGATGGCTCTTCCGTGCAGCCTCACCTCTGAACTCCGTTATTCACCTTTCACTCGGTACAGACTGTAGGCAGATCTCATTTACACCTTTTTTCTTGGCTTTGAATTTTTGCTGCTATTTACAGAAACACAAGAGTGGTGACTCAAGCTATTTTTTTCATTTTTAACATTTCAAATGTTTTTGTTATTTTGGCCGTATGAATTGTCTTTGAAGGCTTAAAACCTGCAGTAATTAACTGACTTGTACCTATACTGACGTGCATCAGGTGCAGACTGTAGAAACCAGACTGAAATCACACTTTACAACTCACCAGATCCCAAAAAGCAGGGAAAGAGCCAAACAGCCTTTACGGGAACGGAGACTACTCTGACTGGCTTCTCTACACCCAGTTACAGACTATTTCGGGGGGAGCTGGATTCAGGGGCAGCACCACTCCCACTTAGTATTTTTTCTCCCCTAGGTTTGTGTGAACAATCTTTGGGCCTGACGACTCATTAACAACAATGTTAAATAACTGAAGTGAGGCGACTGTGCTCCAACCTTTGCCACTGATGATCTGACTCGTTCCTAGGTTGAAATCACTGTGAAATGTAAATATTGTGTCAGCCTTTCATACTCCGAAGCACTTGCCAAGCACTCTCTCTGCTGGAGCCTACCTGGCCTTTGGGCCCGACTGCTGCCGCGGTGTGCCGGGGGAAGGCACGGTACAGCCACCACCGCGTGGTGCCACCATTGCCTCTGTTTACAGAGGTGTCTGCGCTGAAGCAGGTCTGCACATGGAGGCAACCGCTCCTCCTGTGGATCTGACCCTGGTTATGTGGTTCTATGAACCTAGCCCCCTGTCCGTGCTATTCCAAAATTCTTCAGACATTCTTCGAGCAGCACACACCTAAGCCCAGCCTTCCACTGCACCCTCTTGCACAGAGCACGCAGCTGCTCTGCCCACCCTCACTGTAGGCTGACACCCTGCTTTCCCTTGTGCAACAGATTTCCCCCCCTCTCTGCGCTGGTGGCAGCGTCTGAACGTGCTCAGTAAAAGCTCTTCCATTCCTGTAGCACCCAGCTGGGATGGCCGAGCAGGAACTGCGCAGATTTCAGTGCTTTGCTTAGTTTCTCTCCTCTGCTGATGTATTTAGTGCATCAGTGCATTTAGTGCACCAGCACCCAGGGGCCAGTGGTGTAAGGCCTCTCCACATCCAAGCAACAGCCAACGAACACCAAACTGACCTGTGGATTTAGTTCTTACTCTACCAAAGGGAAAACGGACACAGTGAAGTCTGTACCTTCCACACCCACTATAGAACACACTTCTCTTCTGCATTCACCTCGAAAAACTGGAAAAAAAAACAAATTACAAACCTGTAAGACAATGGAGCTACCGCAGCGTTAAAGGCTAAGCAGCCCTTAAAGCGATAATCTAGGGAAGAAATGGTGCGTAGCACTGAGGAAAAAAAACCAAACCAGTTTTCTCATAAATGGGTTTTAGCTAGCTTTGGGTTTAACTTTTTTTAGCTTACCAACCAAACAGGACGCCATAAATTACATGAGCTGAACCATCTCTAAGATGACCGCGATATTAACGGTAGCCTGTGTTTCTCATGATGGACAATCACTCTCTGGAATATAGCTGACTGTTAGTTTACATCAAAATAAAAAAGGTAAAAAAAAAAACCAGCTTACTGCTCCAAGGTAAGATATTCAGAATCCCAAAGTACGACTGCTACCACAGTTCTGCTTCAGATCACTCGCACATTATGTCGTTACGTACAGAATCATACTACATTTAACCCACCATGAACCTGGGGCTGGATAAATAATACACAGGGGTGGCTGGTTCTGACTGAGTGCATCTCTTCAATATTCCTCATGGAATTGGTATGGCAAGCGAAGCTTGAGGACAGCTTCCTCACGCGCTGCAATCTGTGAGTGACAGAACTTCTTAACCCAGTAGCTGTAATGATTTACCTACACTGGACCTTCGCCTTAACCTTGTTCCTGGAACAGTTTCATGTTGAAAGCAGCATTATTATTATAGAAAATCTCATCCCAGATGGCTAATGTTTGCCAAAGTTCTGACACACAAGAGAAATATCGGGTCTCAAAAGGGAAAGTGATAATAATCTTTACTGGAGATTGAACTGGAATACGTGCTCAGAGAGAAGCTGCTTTAGAGAGCCTTCTGCCTATTCAGAACACAGAAACACATTCTGTGGTGCAAAACTCCCCTTCCTGTCCTAAAAACTACTGTGTGAGTGAATTTCAGTTTAAAGGAATAAGCATCACGCTCAAAAAGAAGGTCTGTTTACTTCTCACTAAATGAGAGGGAAGGAAAAAAAAAACCCAAAGCCTCACAAAATATCTTGGTTTGATTTTTTTAATGACTAAGTGTAACAAAGCCAAGCAACCATGAACAAGGTAATTGTACACGTACATTCAGTAACTTCAGATGTGTTAGTCTATAACTAATTTGTGTGAACTGACCTCAACACTTGTTCCCTCCTTACTCTGCCTCCCTCTCTCACAGGAAAGATTCACACACAGTGCAGCTCTGAGCCACTGCTCAAAGTCAGTAGAAATATTTTTGTCACCTTCATTGGGAAATGTACTGGGGTAGGCACTGAAATAAAAGACTTTTCTGGTCTCTTTTAACTTCCCGTACCTCAGTCTTTGCTTCCATGGATCAGAATACCCTACCTGACTATTAGTATTTTTTTACCCAGGAGGAATCCTCTGAGAGAACACATACTTCTCCTTTTAACATGACCACTTATTTCAAAGGCTGCTACTTGATTCAGATGGAAGATTTATATGATCCAAGATGTGCAACTTAAATTTGCAATCTAATCACTTAATTTGATAGTGCAAATACAAAACTGGCAATTAAGTGGACCAAAAAACAAAAACAACTTTCTTACAGGACAACTCTGTTCGATCCTTATTATTTCAGAAGGACTCCTTGGTAAATCCTGTTCAAAACCCACATTATCTGCTTTGTGTTAAGAGATTGATCCCATGAAGGAGAACAGATTTTTATAACTCATTGTGTTGAAGACCTTGAGAGATTCTGCTGGATAAGTCTTGCAAATGCTTCTTTACCTAGCAGCAAAACACAACACATCAAACAAATTTAGTAAGCCAATGAATTACCAATATCATATATGCAGATATTGCTATCAGTATATGTGGCAAGAGGAAGAGCAGAGAGCAGGGAGATTTCAGGCATTTTGGAATTGGGTCTATAAAAAACAGTTATGTATATCCTGGACTGTGTGCACAGGTGTGCCTGGAACTCCCCCTCTGGAAATCATTCAACTTGCATGAAAAATCAGCACTGGATAATCTACTTACCCTCTACTACCAGGTTAAACTTTCAACATGTATGTACAGTGGATTTATACAGACCTTATATCCTAGTTCTTTTGTCTTTTCTTCCAGCATGGCATATTTCTCTTTGTTTCTGTTCAGATGATCCTTATCTCCAGTTCCCTCTATATGCTTCAGTTTCTGGTGTGAAATCTCTAGTTGTTTCTGATAGTGATGGTGTTTTTCAATTTTTGCCTCAAAGTGTTTCAGCTCCTCCTAAGACAACAGATACACACAGCTTCAGAGGATTTTCTGTCCAAGGCTTCCGCTCTCTTTCCTTGCCAAGACATCTCTAATGCTATTTCACTAAGTCAAGCAAAGAAAGCTTTTTCAGTTCCCTGCTTCCTCAGAATGTCTGGACAAGACATTATCATCACCACCCAGGCACCCAATTTTGAAGGCAGGTACTGAAAACATCCCACTGCAGAGTCCTCAAAAAGAGACTGCTGACGGCTGCGAGGTGCTGGGAGATGATAGCAGCATATACCAAATAAAAGTTTATACAAAGAATAGTGGACTGAGGGAAGGGAAATAGACAACTTTTAAGAGAAGCCTCTTTTCAAAATGAGGTCCTGGATTTGCTATTTGCTGCTCAGACTTACATGTATTCTGGGTTTGCAGTCTGCTATGATGAATATGAAATTAAGTAAGAGATAAAAACTCCTCTCTGTTTGCCTCAAAGACAGTGGCCAGACTATCTGTGGTGTTCACAGACATATCAGAGATGGGCCTCAGATAATGTGGTACACTGCAAGGGGGACCAAAGAACGAGTGATGTCTCCACCCACCAATGCATGCTTTTGTTTTGCTACTTCAAGGCAGAAAATTCAGTTTCTCTGTGTCTTAGGAGATGTCCCCTGTGAAAAGGATATGAACAGTTCAAACTGTTATGCCACTTATGGCAGCAGTTCTACACATTACACCCAAAAAAATCACAGAAATCCCTGGATTTGACAGGGCCCACTTAATTTTGGTAACTGGTGTGTTTCAGTTTTGGTCGCTGACAAAATTCCTCTCATTTCAAGACAATTAAAAAATTTCCATCATTCTAGTAAGATCTTCCTCAGTTTTTAAAAGGGTTTTGTTTTCAGCATTTCTGACAAGAAAATGGTTTCCTTTTGCTGCAGAACATTCCAGCCTGTTTTATATACTCCAGTTCAGGACCTCAGTTTGGGGTTTTACTGCTCTGATAAATCATTTTAGCTGCTCTTCTCAGATGACGTACCAGCAGAGCAGCACTTGTGTCTTTCATTACGAAACCCGTAAAAAGGCTAGTACTGTGGCCAGTCAGGAGAAGACACAACTTCAGCTGCTCAAACAAGGCTGAATGGAATCAGCACAGTATTTCTGTAACTCTGCTTCCATGGACACTTTAAATAGGCAGATGTTTCGCTGTGATTCTTACTGTCTTACTCCTGTTAGGACGTCTCAACACTCACAGTAACAAGACAGGTTTGGTCTTGTGAAAAGGGTTTGCATGAATGAGGATTTCTACTAAAATAGTAAAATTAATAAGCAGGTAAGTGTTCTTGCTTATGGAATTGAGTTTTTCTTTTTCATTGTGGCAGATATGAAGCCAAATTGTACAAATCAGGCTCTCATGCAATTGTACAGTCCTGACCAAAATGACCCACGGTGGTCAGCAGAAGTCTTGCTGGCTTGCAGAAGTCTTCAGCAGGCTTTCCTCTGACAATCTGAAAAGCAGGGCCACTGAAACCAGTGTAATTAAAGCGTTTGCTTTCTAAGAGAATCAGGCTACATCGGAGTTAAGAGCAGTAAGATGGATCTTTGACATCCAACAGAGACAGATTTCAATCCCTGTCCCAGGCAGTTAAAACTCTCTCATTATCTTATCTGGAAAAGAAGCTCAAGGTGTCCCTAGTCATGTCTTGGAGGGTAAGACAACATCCTAAGTATATGCAACTCCATGAAAAAGCCCTGAGGAGCTACTTCTCCAGGCTATCAATCAATATGTGTTCTGTTAAACAGGCAGAGTCAGATGAAAAAAAAATCTCAACGGAATTTGTATTAAATAAAAACAGTATTAACCCTGCAGGAATTAATTTCTATAATATTTCCCTAAAAAGCTGTCTTTACTGTGGTATTTTTGGGTCAGTTTAACCAGCTCCAACACGAGAAGTTAGCAGTGCAAGAGCTGGGCATGACTGTTGGGTATATAGAGTATGCTGCTTCCCAAAGAATTAATTGCATTAAGACACTGGGTAAGAGAGGGAAATCTGGTCTATTAGAAACAAACAAGCAGGGCCTGTTCTTTCAAAGATTTAAAATATGCAACGCTTTCTTTCACAGGTTTCGGAATTTTCATCTTGCTGACTATAACAGAACCACGCATATGACTAATTACATACATGTTTATATATATGAAGCATTAAGAAGCATGACTCTCTTCTATGGTGTCTGAAGAGCAATACAGAAGTGGGTGCACTCAGAGTGCAGTTCCCACTTTATGTGGGAAAATATCTTTCCATAAGAGATCTAACTTCTACTTACCCGAAAAGATTCAAGCTCTTTCTCAGTGAAATTGGCTGATTTGGCCATGTCCCACAAATCAATCACTCTTGGTTCTTCAAATTCTAAACAAACACATACCACTAAATGAAAATCTGGACACAAAGCTTTTATGCCCACCTTCTATGCAAGCTGAGCATGCCTTCACACACACATACACACAGATATATTAAGCACTGCATTACTAATAGGTCTATATAAATGAAAAGGAAGAAAAATCCAAGTATTTTAAGGTAAAGTATAGCATTGCTGTAGCAAGTATTTTTGAAAAATAAAAAAACCCAAACACTAAGGAACTGAATAATTCACTGTGAGGGTGACAGAGCACTGGAACAGGCTGCCCAGAGAGGTTGTGGAGTCTCCTTCTCTGGAGACATTCAAAACCCGACTGGACATGTTCCTGAGTGATGTGCTCTAGGTGGCCCTGCCTTGGCAGGGGGGGTTGGACTAGATGATCTTTCGAGGTCCCTTCCAACCCTTGTGATTCTGTGATTCTGTGAATAATGGCATTGCTTGCCCTACATTTTGTCGCACTTATGTGCCCTACTGGGGCTGAAGGTGCAGTATTTCTTCACATGTGGGCATGGAAGACAGAACTATCTTCTTTACAGGTTGTCCCTATCTTTTCATTAGGCTTCTACAGTGCTGGCTTCTAAGTAGAAGAGGCTTGCTCTATCTCTTCAGCCCATTGTAGTCACACCACGTACTGTGACTACACGTTATTACTTGCCCAAATAAGTATAAAAAACACTGTATCATACCACTGGTTGTGTCATATCCCTGGTGACTGACTTTACGTAAACGCTCAAACCCCTGATTGATGCTTCTTAGCTTGTCTTTGAGCTCTCTGTGTTTGTTGTGCAAGATTTCCTCTTTCACCAGGTTCTCTTCAGATGGGTTGATAACATTTTTGTGGATATCTGTTGAAGAAGAAAAGTGTTATTGATTGTGGGTCAAATCCTGATATATGAAAAGCTCCAGAAATCCTTGAAATCTGAGGTGAATAAGATGCTAAGTTCTTATCATTCGAGCTGAGTGTAAACAAAGCATCAGCACCACACTCTAAGCAGCAGTAATTCCTTTTGCAGATCAGTATTAAGATCAGTGTTCCCCAGTGCTCGGGATGGTGTTATTACAGAAATGTCTTTTAACTCCTACTGGCTACTAGCCAAGATTTTAGTAGAGAAATGTTCTTATTTTCCTAGGCTAGCAATATCCCAAGGAAATGGGATAGGGATGGTGGATGAGCCCTGTGCCCTCTTCCCTGGGCATTTCATGAACCAGTCAGGACATCTGATGTTGAAATGACTTCCAGCACCTTCCAGCTTGGACTCTACAATGCAAACATCAAACTGCCTATAAGCTTTAGAATACTTTGGCTTTAACAATTTTAGTTAGGATTAGTACAGCAAGCTGGATTCAGATCCTCAAAGCTTTAATACACCCCAGGCTCAGTGCCTAAGATAGTCGAGTACATCTTCCTGGGCTCCCAGCTGGTGAGATAAAACATGCATGTTCTGCGGGCTTTAGGACCACATTTTGCAGCAGTGGATCTACGCTTGCTGCATAATTTCCAGTAAATGACTATGGCCATCATTGCTAACCTGATGGTATCTTCCTTGCTTGAAACGCAGACAGAATTAGAAAACCAAAATGGCAACATTTTCATTAGCTGGCAAGATTCTTGGCAGCTAATGCAGAACTAAACCCAGCAAGAACCTGGCAATGCCAGCATCTGCAAGCAGTTCTGACAGAAATGTCAGACTTCAGGAGTTTCAAACTTGGAAGCAATGGGCAGAGAAAAGAGTTGTACTGATCTTGAAACATCACAGAAATTTCAGGCACCTTCTGTTCTGCTCACGGTCTCCAGCAGAATATTGTATTCATGAATCTTTTCTTTGTGATGCTTAAATTCTCGCCAAAGCTTATCCAACTCCTCATCAGAGAACTTCCCAGAGGTCTTCGCCTGTGAGAAACATGAGCTCATTATGCTTCCCAGGCCAAGTGCTTTTAAGTGCACTCAACTGCCAAAACTTTTTCCCCACTTCCCACCACACTTAGAAAATTAAGTCCAGCTTTTCCTTAAAATCTTTTGTTTAAATCCCTTTATATTAGTATGAGGGCAGATACAGTGGTTTTAGTCATGTCAGAAGGGATTTTGCTTCAGACTGATAAAGCTAGGCTTGCCACAGACTACCCAGTGAAAAGCATCTGCAATTTCTGTGGGAAACAATTCGATACAGAACTAAGGGCCATGGAGCTCCATATGCAGCTATAAGGGGACAGTCTGCATGAGGGATACAGCCTGATATTAAGCAGAGTATTCAAGAAATCTTACTCTACTGGCAAGTGAAGATTTTATCACTGCTGTGCATTTGCTCTGCAGAGGTTTGTTCCTCACTGGAGTACTTTTTAGCAATTAGGGAAGCACTGGTCAGACAGCTGGACCATTGCCCGCAAATCTGGTGACTGACTTGCTGTGATGCATGATCAAAAGTGAATGTTTTTTTAAACCTATTCAGCCCCAACTGGGGTTTTTTTCCTTAGAGAATATGTCTATCTGATGCACTTTACTGTTCCCCAAAACACATGACATCATGTCGCTTGCCAGAGCTTTATCTAGTTACAGTAACATTTTAAAACCAAGCACGTCTTTTTCTCTGCTTTACTACCACTGCACTAGACCACTGTAAGAATTATTTGCTCTACCTGACTACTTGTTTCTTAACACCTGAATTATTTAATTTCAGAAGATTACAACTTCGCCAGTTTTAACTGCCGACTGACAGTACACTTTCCATTTTTTCTATGCATTAATACAAATTCTGGAAATTTTCACTTGTGTACCAGGTTGGGAAAGTCCTTATTTAACACTCCCCACCATACATTTAACTTTAAACATTCTATGGAATGACTCTACTTTAAATACGTCTTTTTCAAAAAGCCCAGAAACAACAAGAAGAAAAATGGGAAAAACAACAAAGGTATACTACCCTACCACACGGGCTTATAGTCACACAAAGGAAAATCACGTGTTCAGTGAAATTTAAGGAAAAATTGCAGTTGTCCTCAGTGGACCCAGTATCTTACCCTCCCTGCAGACTGATGCACGTGTTTTCTTTGGCAAAGAGAACCTGCCACACCTGGTGACCTGGATGCAGGTAGGATGCCCTCGTGGCACAAAGACCTGAGCTACAGAGCACAGCAGCTTGGCCAGTGCTTAGAAACAGAGTAGTAAAACTATTCAGTTCCAAGTCTGGGCGTTCTCAGAAGATACAGACCACAGTTCAATGAAGAAACACTGATGTCTTACACTCCAGTTCCTGGATACCTTACTCACCTTACTCCATAATTTTTCCAGTCTTGGATCATCTAGTGTATCACTTTCCGTACCATCTTTAATGTAGTTGGTATCAGCTAGCTGAGAGTCCTTCTTTCCATTCATTCCATATTTAGTCATAATGACTGCAGGGGAATAGGAGATATAGAAATATTAGAACCAACTGCTGATGTATGGAAGATGAGAGATTGGTTACATCCTTGATGGGCAGAGCTGGATTTTGCAGCTCACGCAGTGGAAAAGCTACCAGTTTAACCCACAGAGGTCTAAGGTTTAATGTCCTCTTCTGAAAACATGAGGAGCAAAGGAATCTGTTAGCCTCCTGCAGCTCCTTACTGACCTCCAAAGAACTCATGTCTGCTCCGTGTCTGGAAAGACAACCTGCTATTCAATGGTTCAAACACAAACACAGGTGTCTAACCGTGCATGTGTCTGATGCAAAGCTTAACCTCCTTCTGCAAAGGTACACCAAAGATATACCAGTTAAGTTGCATCTATGTTTGGCTTCTTTCAAAGATACACCTTACCATTTAAGTTGCGCCTAAGTTTGGCTTCTTTCTCTCCATCTTCATCTAGCCCCTCAGCTTTCAGCTTTTTCCAGCTTAGCTCGTCCTTTTCTTGTATTTTCAGATCACTGTGCAACTCTGCCAGTTTCACAGCAGAGAGATGAAGCTAACAAGAACAGAGAAAGGTTTGTATTCAGTTATGTGGAGTCACCTCTTGCTGCAATGTAACTTCAGAAGCTGATATAGAAGCATAGCCAATATAGCACAGTATTTTATTCTTTCACCCTAATGCTAGGTATCCATCTGAATTTAAGAGCCCTAACATATAGAGCGACTGCATACAAAGCATCTCTTCTCTACGAACGTGACAATGCCCCCAGCATGCCGGCGTTAACAGAGGATGATCACACAGCCTTCTCTCTCAGCTCTTCAGCTATGTGGACAACAGCGAAATTACGGAATGGTTAAAAAATTGTGTCTTTCAAGTAATATTTCAATGGGATTTCTCCCCTTCACTTTTAATGGGATCGTTTTGTAAAAATGATTCGACCTTAAAAATTTCCAGTACCAATAACAAAGAATGTTAAAAAAATACAATTAAATCAATTCATTTTCACTAATTCACAAAAGGCAGTAATGACCCAACTTCTGAAACAACATGCCGTCGCCATCACATGTGTTTTCTTGTGGACCACCACCTAATCACATAGTTATAGTGAGTCAGTATAATTTATTTGTCAGTATGGTTTTGCAGACTACCAGGACAAAAAAAGATAGGTCATGCCGAAATTTTGTGAAATACAGAGAAAACAGGAACAGAGACAATGACTAATATGCAGCTGGCTAAGCAGCACTTCTGTAATGAAGATGAGCCTAATCCTTTGAACTTCCAGATTTTGGACACTTTAGTTACTCAGTTTAAAACAAAAAAATGTAACAAATCATATTAATGCTTCAGAACTTCTTGTGTGTGTGTGTGTGCACGCCTGTGCATGTCAGTAACAAGCAGGTGAGATGAGGAAAAACCTAGAGAAGAGAGGCAATCAAAAACCACGTCAGCAGTGTGACTTCCAACATAATTCTGCCTGAGCTATTAGAGTCCTTCTGCTTTAGACCACTGAGCAGCCAGCTCCTGGGAGCTCAGATTCAGCTCTGAACCAGCTGGGCTCATCTGTTCTAGGACAAACTTACTTAGTTGAGGAGTTTTTTTGGTCATTAAAATCAGACTACAGATTATAAAATTTCTCATTTCCTCTAAGAAAGAAGTATGTTTAATAAACACAGACTCAGAATTCATTATTTTTAAACATCAGAATGATACTGAAAAGATTTAGCCATTCATTTGCATGTCAGCAGGTTATTTGAACATAACTAGTAAAAACATTATTCTGAGCTAACGCACTAAATTCTGGTTACAGGAATTCAGGAAGCAATGCACATTGTTGTTTCTGCGTTCAGCTTAGACTGTCCTACTAATTAGTCTTGTGCTATTGAATATAATTCACTTCTAAACTAATGTTTTTTTCTTATCTTGCACTTAGCATACTAAAATAATTTACTAAAATCTAGAGTAGTTAAAATCACAGGTAAATATAAAATTTATAGACCACATTAAAACTTCTGATCTCTCTAATACTAAAGCAAAGGACTCTCCCTGTTGTCTTCTACACTATCTGCTTTTGGGGAAGTGCTAAAAGCTAAGCAAGCACTTAGCAGGAACCACTTTAGTTGCAAGTTTTAGTATGTGGTAAAGTAAAAAAAAAAAACAAAAACAAAACAAAAAAACCTTAATTGTGTAGTTATTTGCTTTTCTGCAGTAAGATAGCCTGGACAGCCAGAGTGTCAGTGCTGCAGCTGCACCAAGTAACACTGCTCTGCTCAGAAGAACTGTGTCCTGATACTTCATGAGAAAGATTGAGTAAAAGGTTTCCTATAAATTGTGAAGGAAATGACTGATCATCTCTGTAGTTCGGTGCTCTAATGTCAGCATTCAAGTAGTGTGGACTTAATATGTTGTAAGGCTGAGCAAATCCAGGAAAAAAATCACCAATAATAACTCAGATAACAATTAATTCAACTCCTAAGTACTGCAAGTATTGAAGAATATAATCTTTTAAATGTATGACTATTATCACAGACATACGAATGTATAAAAGACTACACAGTGCAGTTTACATTAGATACCCTTCTGCAGTGAGCACAATCTCATAAACACATACAGTTTTGTGTTTTCTATAAGCTCCGGAGAAGAATATCAGAACTCTTAAACAGAAAGTTTGAAGACATCTCGCTATAAGGCATTTGACACCGTCTCCCACGGCATCCTTGTGGGCAAGCTGAGGAGGTGTGGCCTGGATGATCAGGTAGGGAGGTGGACTGTGCGCTGGCTGGAGGGCAGAAGTCAGAGGCTTTTGGTCAATGGGCCCGTATCTAGTTGGAGGCCTGTGACTAGTGGAGTCCCTCAGGGGTCGGTGCTGGGTCCGGTACTATTCAATATCTTCATCAGCGACCTTGATGAGGGAACGGAGTGTACCCTCAGCAAGTTTGCTGATGACACTAAACTGGGAGGAGTGGCCGACACACCAGAAGGATGTGCTGCCATTCAGCAGGACCTAGATAGGCTGGAGAGCTGGGCGAGGAGGAACCTGATGAGATTTAACAAGGACAAGTGTAAGGTCTTGCACCTGGGAAGGAAGAATCCCATGTGCCAGTACAGGTTGGGGACTGACCTGCTGGAGAGCAGTGTAGGGGAAAGGGACCTGGGGGTCCTGGTGGACGGGGGGATGACCATGAGCCAGCAATGTGCCCTGGTGGCCAGGAAGGCCAATGGCATCCTGGGGTGCATTAGAAGGGCTGTGGTCAGTAGGTCGAGGGAGGTCCTCCTCCCCCTCTATTCTGCATTGGTGAGGCCGCATCTGGAGTATTGCGTCCAGTTCTGGGCCCCTCAGCTTAAGAAGGACAGGGAACTGCTAGAGAGAGTCCAGCGCAGAGCCACTAAGATGATCAAGGGAGTGGAACATCTCCCTTATGAGGAAAGGCTGAGGGAGCTGGGTCTCTTTAGCTTGGAGAAGAGGAGGCTGAGGGGTGACCTCATCAATGTTTATAAATATGTTAAGGGTGAGTGTCAGGAAGATGGAGCCAGGCTCTTCTTGGCCTAAGCGATAGGACAAGGGGCAATGGGTGCAAATTGGAGCACAGGAGGTTCCGGGTTAATGTAAGGAAAAACTTTTTCACCATGAGGGTGACAGAGCACTGGAACAGGCTGCCCAGAGAGGTTGTGGAGTCTCCTTCTCTGGAGACATTCAAAACCCGACTGGACGTGTTCCTGAGGGATGTGCTCTAGGTGGCCTTGCCTTGGCAGGGGGGGTTGGACTAGATGATCTTTCGAGGTCCCTTCCAACCCTTGTGATTCTGTGATAACAAGCGATGCCAGAACGACACAGATAGCAACAACCACAGTACAGTGGATTGGCAGCAACCAGCAGGCCAAAGCACCTAACTTGTGAAACCTACATAATATTTGTCATTGGTTCAAGTAACTATAGAATTAGGGTTTGACTACGAACAACTCCTGTATTAAAATCACTTTTTAAACTTTTTATGTAAAACATATACCTATAAAAAGAGAGGCTGGAGAAAGATCAAATCCTCCCTTCCTGAGAGAACCGGGGGGGAACGCTGGCTTGCCAGCTCCTGCTTCCCACTAAATAACATTTTGGGGCTTTCTGAAGGACTGCTCACCCAGTTGTGTATTGCAATATCTATCTTTTATGTTAAAAAAAAAGGTGTTTTTTATTTTTGGTACTTTCTCTACCATGTCCAAAATGAAGGAAAGAGAGTTCAGCATCAGCACACACAAATATTTCAAGCAGGTCCAATAGACAGGCATAGTTTTCCTCTTATTTCTGACCTTGACCAGACATACTGAAAAATCACTTTCTAAAACACAAGCTAGGTTTCAGTTGTACTCAAAAGTAAAATTTATATGGTGGCAAATTTAGTTCAAGTAGGTGTTGTGCTTCTAAAATCTGGCTCACACACAGAGAAGTTACTAAAACGTAGTTCTTTATCCTGACAGATTTAAATCCATTTTATATTGTACATTATGTCGTGGTTTTACCACAGCTGGCAGCTGAGCAACACGCAGCCACTTACTCAGTCTCCCCCATGGGGAAGAGGGAGAGAATCAGAAGACTGAAAGTGAGAAAACTCACGGGTTCAGATACAGACAGTTTAATGAATAAAGCAAAAGCTGTGCGCACAAGCAAAGCAAGACAAGGAATTCATTCCCCACTCCCCATGGCAGGCAGGGGTTCAGCCATCCCCAGGACAGCAGGGCTCTGCCATGCGTAACAGTTACTTGGGAAGACACGCCATCACTCTGAACACTGCTGCCACCCCCCTCTTCCTCAACCCCCGCCCCTTTATAAACCGAGCATGATGCCATATGGCATGGAATATCCCTCTGATCAGTTGGGATCAACTGTCCTGTCTGTCCCCTCCCAGCTCCACACACACCCTCAGCCATCCCACCAGCAGGAGGTGTGAGAAGCAGAAAAGGCCTTGGCTCTGTGCAAGCACTGCTCAACAAGAAAAATCTCTCTTGTGTTTCCAGCACAAATCCAAAACACCACCCCACACTAGCTACTGTAAGGAAAATTAACTCTCTCCCAGCTGAAACCAGGACACATTAGCACCAAGACTTAAGGCAGATGATGTAAAGCATCTCAAATGCTCTACAACTACCCTCCCAGCCCTCTGCAACTACCTGAAAGGAAGTTGTGGTGAGCTGGGGGTCGGCCTCTTCTCACAGATAACTAGTGACAGGACAAGGGGAAATGGCTGCAAGTTGCGCCAGGGGAGGTTCAGGAGAAATTTCTTCTTGGAAAGGGTGGTTGGGCATTGGAACGGGTTGCCCAGGGAGGTGGTGAAGTCACTGTCCCTGGGGGTGTTTAAGGAAAGGTTAGACGTGGTACTTAAGGATGTGGTTTCAGTGGGTAATAGGTGGTAGGGGGACGGTTGGACTGGATGATCCTGGAGGTCTCTTCCAATCTTAATGATTCTAGGATTCTATGAAATTTGAATTCCAGAAGATTCATGTACGAAAATTACAAAAGACTGTAATTGGAAAAATAAGAGGAAACTGACAATACTCCCATTATAGTTTATTTCTAGACTCCATGTTGTTTCTTCTCCAGCTGTCAGTTCACAGCCGGAGTTTCATTATCACACACTGCTCATCCCATCTTTCTCCCATTAAGGGAAGGAGTATTTCTGATACTTTCTTTTGGTGTGGTGGGAAGCTGCGTGTAACTACGCAGGATTATGGCAGGGGTTCTATTCTTTGACTAAACCCAGGGATGTCCTGCCTCTAATTCAATAGCTCAGGCTGGGGAATGCCTATCCAGAATACAGGACATCCAGGATTAATATTAACTACATTCCTTTGCCTGACAGAACTGAACCTTTACCAGCTATGACCCTAACTTCCATGCTCCATAATATTCCAGGGATAAATATGAGTGTGCAGCACACTCCTCCCTTCCTGCTGGAGCTGCTCTGCTTTGCTGTAATTAAATATTTCCACTGTAATTACATATTTTACTGTATTTTCACATCAGTTAAATATTTTTTTTTTAGCTCAGAGTAACAGAAACTCAAGTATCACTGTCAAAGTTAAGGCTCTCATCTGGGAATGGTGATACCCATTTGCTGGTGCTCCCGCACGCATACATCACTTGGCATAAATGAAATACCATAGGTGACACAACCACCAGGGCAGAGGGCTTCTTACTCTCCTGTGCAGTGAGCTCCTTCCGTGCCCTGCAAAGGAGGAACCAAGGCCATTGCCTTCGGACCGATGAGAGCATCACGTCCCTTAACGAAAGGGCTAAAGCATTAAACCAGCGAGTGCAGCAGTGCTCTGAGATCCTCCAAGGTACCAGAAGGCCTTCACTCTCTCTTCCATTTCATGGACATAAGATTCAACTACTGGATTTAAACATGGGCAGCTCAACACTTCCCACGACTTAGGTACATATGTCAGGAGAGGGGAAGGAAATACCTCCTGAGATTAGACTTAACACAGCGCTGCTGATCCCAGCCGCCTGTGGCAGCTCCCAGGGAGCGGGGCTGTGTGGGTCCTTCCCTGAGCAAACCAAGCAAAAGCCACCGCAGCCCAGAGGCCCAACACCAGTCCGGGGCCTGTGGAGGCAATGCCGGCCCGGCCAGCCTCGGTATCTCCTCACCCAATTCCTCCGCTCCAACCGCCGCCCGCGGCACATCTCTCGCCGTACCCCATCTCCTGCGGCGGCTGACAGGGAGCGAGGGTCCGAGGCGGCCAAGCCCGCGCCTGGGTCCCCTTCAGAGCCCTGCCGAAGCACCCTCCTCAGGCTGCCGCCATCGCCCCCGCTCCTCCCGCGCCGCCTCACTCACCCGCTGCGCCTTCTCCCAGACCTGATTCAGCTTCACCACCCGGAACTCCCCGGCCTCCCGCCGCTTGGCGCCGGCGGCCGCCAGCCCCTCGTTGGCCTCCCGGGAGTATTTGCTGGTCTGGGCGCCAGCGGCAAGGAGGAACGCGGCACCGAGAGCTGCGAGCAGCCGCTGCGCCGCCATCTCGCCCCGGCCGGAGAACTACAAGTCCCGGGATGCCGTGCGGCTCCACGGCCCCCGGGTGCGGGCTCCGCGCCCTCCTCGGCGAGGGGAGGGGGTGTGTTTGTTAGAGAAACAGATTGAAAATCCAGTTTTAGATCGAAAATGTGGTGGCTCTTTAGGGGTCGGGGCAGTGTGAGATGAAGTAGGTTTGGGCTGTTTCTTTTCCAGTGGCTTCGTGTCATTCTCCTGGGTGTTTGCTTCGCAAAATATGCCGAATGTGGCCATTTTTGTGAGTGGGTTTTGTTTTCCCCTGCAGCCTGTGGTAGCTACAGCAACCGCTTCCCGTATGCTCCCTGCGTGTCCCTCAGCGAGATGTTGCTATCAGCTTTGTGAGGACAAGAGGGTGTGATGGGCCTGAACACCACCCCTCCGATCAACAAAGTTTTCAGGTATTAGCACGGTGTTTGAGTATACAGAAGAGCAGCTCAGGGAGGGTGGAGAGCAAGAGCGGGCACTGGCTCTCCCTGACACCGAGTCCAAAGAACGTATGGTTCCCTCCTTGCTAGGGCAACGTGGCCAAGTTTGAAAAACTTCATGAGGAAGGATTTGGGCTGTGTATTCTGAGCTGCATATTCATTATTGTTCATTGCCTGAGAATAGGCAAACTAGGGCTTTGAGAACAGGAGGACCATCCTTGAAACTTTCAAATGTATTTGATTAGAACGAGGTATGCTGAGATAAGATGTAGCAAAGGAATCTTGAACAGAGGAACACATGTTAAGAGATATACATCCTTGAGAGCCGAAAGTCAGCAGAAATTCCTCTAATTGATGTCCTTAGCATGAACTGTCTCATTATAACATGAAACCCACACCTCCAGGCTAAGAACTCCCCCTCCCCAGATAAAGACCCCAACTCACTGAACGTGTAGTGACTTTAGGAGGTACTGTGTTTTTAAATCAAAGCGAGCACAGAGTTGACCAATCGTAGTTTGGAAAGTATGAATCCGTACAGGTTATGCTGATGGGTGTATGAATATGCATAAGTTGGGCTAATAAACATGAACTAACTGTAACTCTTGGTAAGCACGATAGGAGGAGTGATCCCCCGTGCATCCATCGCTGCAATAAAGAGTGCCGCTTTCTAAAGCTCCAAAACGAGTCTTAGAGAGTTCCTCTGCCGGATTTTACGGTAACACCCTGTACTCCCTGTGAGGGGAGGAAGTACTCTGTCCTCTCTTGGAGGTGATAGTGGAGGACACCTCTACTCAGGACAGCACATAGAGTTTGAAGGAGGATTCTGAGAAATGTAACAACGAGTAGATGGGTTGTTATCGAGGGGTGAACTATGGGAATGGTCCTGAAGTTGGTGGCGTGTGCTGAGAGTGCAGCTCTTGGCAGGGGTGCCCTGTCCCGCATGGCACCAACCCCCTGTCACAGTGCTTCCTCCTCAGGCAGGCAGCCAAGAAGTGCAGCAGACCACAGGAAATCCTTGGAGTGTCTTAAGTCAAGCTGTATTAAGAAAAAAACCCATGATACTGCAAAAATGCCCAGTACTTAATCTAGAGTTGATATAAATCCTCTCCAGTTTTTAAAAAATCCGCTGAAATTGAATGCTGCTATGAAGGAAGTGCAGGCAATGCAGAGTGTACTCCGTGTGGGTGTTTCTGAGGGGAAGGCGGTGAAGAAAGCTGTTCCTTCTCTTGTCTTCTTCAAAAATCCTTCTGCACACTGCAAAGCTTGTGTCATATGAGGTCTTCGGCATAGTTGGGCATTTCTGTGTTGAGCTTATTTAGCAAGGTGGTGGGATTACTTTCCTGAGCCTCGCTCGGGGTAGAGACAAAGGTTCACTTCATAAATTCACCTCAGATCTCATGTGTGACCTTGAGCAAATTAAAGCGTACCTCTGTAGTACCGTCAACATGAAGCCTTCACGCATTATAAATCAGTCCTATGAAAACAGATTGCCTAAACTATAATGAGATTTCTGAAAACAATGCCCCGGAGAGGATTTTTACTGGACTCTCATTTTTGCCTTGTAAGCAATATAAATGTCTTGTCTTTTCTTTTCTCTTCCGTGTTTTCCTAAGTCAATGCAGAGATTCTCAGTTATATGAGCCCAGAAGCTATATGACTGAATTGCAGAAGTGGGCGAAAGTATTGCAGTACGCATTGCATTGAAGAGGAATTGTAGCGAGCGTTGAAGTATGCGCTGAAGTATAGTGAAATGCTGATAGGAGAAAAAGCTCATCAGCCTTACCCAAGTCTTGCAGAGCTCTTCACAAATTTTAGGATTTATACCTTGTTTTAGGCTCATTATTACAGTGTATACCTGTGTTGTTGAGTCATTTTGGGATGGTTTCGTCTTGTCTGTCATCTGAAGTATTGATTGAGTTTTCAGGCTCTCTGTAAATAAATGGCTGAGGTGAAACATCTCTGTCTGGAAGGTCTGCATGTCCTGGCAGAGCGACAGCAGAAGTGGTGCAGGGCAGAGCGCAGTGCCTGGCCCTGGGGCAGAGCTAACGTCAGTGGCGGGGTGGTCCTGCTTGCTCCCCTGGAGCTGGGCAAGGGGGTGACGTCGGGGGTGACGACAGGGGTGATGTCAGGGGCTGGAGGTGATGCCGCCTACCTGGATGCAGTGCTGGTGGAACCAGGTGTTGGCACAGATGTCACAGAGCAGGGCATCGTAGCAGGGCTGCCTGCCACTGCCTCCTGGAAGATGAGGCTGGGAGTCTGGTCCTGCTGCACCACCCGCACCCGCTGCACCGGGCAATGCTTCCAGCAGAAGGGCCTATGGAATGGAGGTGACAGCTCACCCCAGTCCTTCTCTGACCTGGCCCTGGCTCTGGCCCTATGAGGTGGCTGCACTCACTCGAACCCCCCGAAAAACTGGGAGATGCAGCATCGTTCACTGCTGCAGGGAAAGTGGAATTTTTGGGTGCAGCACTGGTCTCGTCAGGTGACCGAGGTGCCCCGCAGCCAGCAGATGCAGCACCTCTGGGGATGGCACAGAGCCAGCCGGCATCAGCACCACAGACCCTGAGGGGAGTCTGGTTAGCCCTTGCCCAGCACAGCTGGTGAGCTGTCTGGCTGGTGACACTGGACCACTGATAAAGCCACATACCCTCTCAGAATTCCCAGTTTCTGCAGAAATGGGCATTTTTAGATAAATAAGGGTCTGCTGAGTTACTTGCAGCTGGCTGTCAGGGCAACCCGGGGGGTTTCTGGCTGTGCCACTTGCTTCAGCTCCTCCCAGATGTTGGGGAGGAGAAAGCCATAGAGCCTTTTTCATCGGCTCCTCTCTGGCTCAGCCCACTGACACAGCACTGCAAGGGGGGAAAGAAGGGGTGTGTTGGGGGCTGTCAGCAGTGTGGGGCTGGGGCCCGGGGGGGCATTGAGCCCTGGGGACTCACAAAACAGTTCTTATGGATGCAAAGTCTGTCCTGCTAGCACAACTGCCACGTGACCTTGGGTCACAGGCAGCCTGCTGGCAAAGCCTGCACACTGCCCAGGGAGGCAGTGTCATCACCCCAGCACCATGCCAGAGAATGGCAGTGTCATCACCCCAGCACCATGCCAGAGAATGGCAGTGTCATCACCCCAGCACCATGCCAGAGAATGGCAGTGTCATCACTCCAGCACCATGCCAGTGGGGGTCGCACTGGGAGTCAGATGGGGCCGAGGGCAGAGCACCTTCCCCCTTTTCGGTGGGAGTGTTGATCTGCTTGAGAACAGGAAGGTTCTACAGAGGGTTCTGGACAGGTTGGATCGATGTGCTGAGGCCAACCATATGAGATTTAACAAGGCCAAGTGCTGAGTCCTGCACTTGGGTCACAACAACCCCAGGCAGCGCTACAGGCTTGGGGTAGAGTGGCTGGAAAGCTGCCTGGAGGAAAAGGACCTGGGGGTGTGGGTTGACAACCAGCTGAACATGAACCAGCAATGTGCCCAGGTGGTCAAGAAGGCCAACAGCATCCTGGCTTAACAGTGTGGCCAGCAGGAGCAGGGAGGTGATCATCCCCCTGTACTCGGCTCTGGTGAGGCCACACCTCGAGTGCTGTGTTTAGTTTAGGCCCCTCACTACAAGAAAGAGATTGAGGTGCTGGAGCATGTCCAGAGAAGGGCAACAAAGCTGGTGAAGGGTCTGGAGCACAAGTCGTATGAGGAGCGGCTGAGGGAACTGGAGAAGAGGAGGCTGAGGGGAGACCTGATCTCTCTCTACAACTGCCTGAAAGGAGGTTGTAGCCAGGTGGATGTTGGTCTCTTCTCCCAAGTAACAAGTGATGAGAGGAAATGGCCTCAAATTGCTCCAGAGGAGGTTTAGATTGGATATTTGGAAAAATTTCTTCACTGAAAGAGTGGAACAGGCTCCCCAGAGAGGTGGTGGAGTCACTATCCCTTGGAGGTGTTCAAAAAATGTGTAGACGTGGCACTTTGGGACATGGTTTAGTAGATATGGTTGTGTTGCATTGACGGTTGGATCTGATGATCTTAGAGGTCTTTTCCAACATTGAAGATTCTATGATTCTATGATTCCCACAGCTCAGGGGCCTCTGCTTGCACAGCCGGGCACTTGTGCAAATCCCCCCTGGCAGGTGACTGGGGGAATGCTCTGTGCTCACCTTGGGGACCTGATGCTTCATTTTTTGGGGGGAGGCACACAGAAGGGTCCTTCCTGTTCCTCTGGCAGTGCTTTGGGATGAGGCGAAGGGGTGGGGGGGCTGCAGCACCATGCAGCACCTGGAGCTCAGCTCCATCACCGCAAGGGGCTGTAGTGGGGGAGATGGCTGGGCGTGGGGACATCGGTGCACTTAGTGTTTGGTGCTGCTTCAGTGTTTGGGGAGTGGATGCCCAGGGGTGCTGCCTGGCCCGGGGGGGTTGTGACCCAGCTCCACACATGCTGTGAAGTGGAGGCCCTGACTAACAGGCAACCCCCGGGTGAGATGCCACCATCAGCTCAAGGGGCAGAAGCTGAGCCCGGGCTGGGGAGGGGGAAGCACTGTGGGTGCTGCCATGGGGCTGAGGCTGCCCTGCCCAAGGGGGAACAGTGAAACTAGTGCATGGGGAGGGCAAAGGGGTCCCCATGGGTCATGTTAGGGCTCCAGCAGGGACTTCAGAGACACCCAAAGAGTCTGATAATCCAAACACTTTATTTAGGCATTAAAACTGGCTCCTCATTAACACGTATGTTGATATCTTTTAAATAATTTTTTAATTTTCAAAATTTAGTGTAACAAATGTATGCCAATTAGCATAGATTTTCCTGTTGAAGGATGCAGCTCAAACACTCTGTTGTGTGTCGGAGGCTGAGCTCGCTGCTCTGGGACTGAAGTGGGCAAGTGTCAGTACTTCAGCATCTGGAAGTGCTTCAGATGTACCTGCACCCAGGGCGCCTGGGGGTCCACACACAACATCCTCCCGTTCTTGGTGACCAGGCTGCCGGGAGAAAACCAGTGTTTGGGTGCTCAGCTGGAACAGCAGGGTGCCTGTGCTGGGTCCTGCTGGCGATGCCCTGGCTATCCCTGGCTGAGCCCCGTTCCTCCTCCCAGCCACCCTTGGACACACTTGGGCTGTTGCCCCAGCCGTCACACCCCGACCCCTGGCAGCGGTGGGTACTCACACCACTGCCGGCATGGAGCACATGCTGCTGGTGGTGTAGGCAGAAGTGATGTGTCTGAGCGGGATGCGGCGTTGCAGGTAGCTGAAGCAGCAGATTTCGGAGACAGCGTCTGTGGGGGCAGAGAGACAGCCCCAGTGAGATCCCACGCTCTGGCAGAGGCTCTGCCTGGGGCTTTCAGGGAATTTGCCATCTCCAGTGCTGTATCCTGCCAGGACAGCCCCTGGAAGCCTTCATCCCTGAGGCTGAGTCTCAACACTGGTGATGACCGCCTGCTCCCAGCCCACCCCATGAACACGAGGGTCCCATCAATGGGAACAGGGCTCTCTCCCAGGAAGGGACAGCAAACCTGGCTTCTGGAAAGATGCAGCAGTGCTGGAGTCACTGAGCTTGGCCTCAGCTGTGGAACAGATGGCCATAAGAAGCAGAGTGGCCAGGGTGATGGTGAGGACCTTCATGGTGCTGCAGGGGCCAAGGGAACCGCAACCAGAGCTGGAGCTGGGGTGGCTTCAGGTCTCTCCTCTGCACGATTCTTGGCCCTTGCTGCCACTGCCCCCCCTTTTATTCCTGGCTGCTGGGGGCGGGTTGCGGGATTTCAGAGAAAGAAAATGAGTGCATCACAGTGGGGAAATTATGTCAGGATCATCCAGTTTTGCTGAGATGGACAAAACAAGGAGACTGCAGAAGGGGAAGTGCTGGCCATGGGGCTGTGAGTTTCAGAGTTGAGAGAGAACACGTGTTATGAGGAGCGGCTAAGGGAACTGGGATTGTTTAGCCTGGAGAGCAATATTGCTCTCTACAACTACCTGGAAGGAGATTGTGGTGAGGTGGGTGTTGGTCTCTTCTCCCAAATAACAAGTGATAGGATGAGAGGAAATGTCCTCAAGTTCTGCCAGGGGAGGTTTAGATTGGATATTAGGAAAAAATTCTTCACCAAAAGGGTTGTCAATCATTGGAACAGGCTGCCAGGGAAGTGGTTGAGTCACCATCCCTGGAGGTTTTTAAAAGACAGGTAGATGTAGTGCTTAGGGACATGGAATGGTGTTGGCATGGAAGGATACAGGCTCTTTAGGAAGGACAGGCAGGGCAGGTGAGGAGGGGGTGTCACCCTCTATGTCAATGACAAGCTGGAGTGCATGGAGCTCCACCTGGGCATGGATGAAGAGCCGACCGAGAGCTTATGGGTCAGGAGGGCAGGGACAGGGGACAGTATAGTGGGGGTCTAATACAGGCAGCCAGACCAGGAAGACTGAGTGGATAAGGGACTCTATAGAGAGGAGCAGCCTCACATTCACAAGCCCTGGTCATTGTGGGGGACTTCAATCACACTGGTATCTGTTGGAGGGACAACACAGCAGAGCATAAGCAATCCAGGAGATTCCTGGAATCCATGGGTGATAACTTTCTTCTCCAAGTGATAGAGGAGCCAACGAGGAGAGGTACCACGCTGGACATTGTTCTCACCAACAAGGAGGGACTGATAGGGAATGTAATGCTCAACGGCAGCCTTGGCTGCAGTGACCATGAAATGGTGGAGTTCACGATCCTTGGAGCTGTGAGGAGGACACAGAGCAAGCTCACTACCCTGGACATTAGGAGAGCAGACTTTGGCATCTTCAGGGATCTGCTTGGTAGAGTACCATGGGACAAAGCCCTGGAGGGAAGAGGGGCCCAAGAAAGCTGGTGAGTATTCAAGGATCACCTTCTTCAAGCTCAGCACCTATGCATCCCAACAAAGAGGAGCTGTTGACTCCATTGAGGGTAGAGAAGCCTTGCGGAGAGATCAGGACAGACTAGAAAACTAGGCAATCACCAACTGCATGAAGTTTAACAAGAGCAAGTGCTGGATACTGCACCTGGGAAGGACCAGCCCTGGCTGTACATACAGCCAGGGCAATGAGATGCTGGAGACCAGCCATGCTGAGAGGGACTTGGGGGTCTTGGTCAAAAGCAAGTTGAACATGAGCCAACAGTGTGCCCAGGCTGCCAGGAAGGCCAACTGTGTCCTGGGGTGCATCAAGCACGGCATTGCCAGCCAGCCTAGGGACGTGATTGTCCCACTCTACAGTGCGCTGGTGCAACCTCACCTTGAGTACTGGGTGCAGTTTTGGGTGCCACAGTACAAAAAGGACATAAAACTATTAGAGAGTGTCCAGAGGTGGGCAACTAAGATGGTGAAGGGTCTAGAGGGGGAACTATATGAGGAGAGGCTGAAGTTCCTTGGTTTGTTCAGCCTGGAGAAGAGGAGACTGAGGGGAGACATCATGACCTACAGCTTCCACACAAAGGGGAGAGAAGGGGCAGGCGCTGATCTCCTCCTTCTGATGACCAGCGATAGAACCCGAGGGAACAGCATGACACTGCAACAGGGGAGTTCCATCATATCTGAGAAGTCGTGGCAGTCTGGTGAGGTCCCCGCTGACTGGAAAAGGAGAAACATAACTCCATTTTTAAAAAGGAAAACAAGGAAGACCCAGGGAACTACAGTCTGGTCAATCTCGTCTCTGTGCTGGACAAGATTATGGAGCAGATCCTCCTGGAGAATACGCTCAGGCCCATGGAAAATAAGGAGGTGATTGGTGAAAGCCAACATGGGTTCACTAAGGGCAAATCATGCCTAACAAATCTGGTGGCCTTCTACATCGGGGTTATAGGGTTGGTGGATAAGGGAAGAGCAACTGACGTCATCTACCTGGACTTGTGCAAAGCATTTGACGCTGTCCCGCATGATGTCTTTGTCTCTAAATTGGACAGAAAATGGATTCAATGGATGGACCACTTGGTGGATAAGGAACTGGCTGGATGGTCACACTCAAAGAGTTGTGGTCAATAGCTCAAGGTCCAAGTGGACACCAGCGACGAGTGGCATTCCTTAGGGGAGTTGGGACCAGCACTGATTAACATCTTTGTCAGTGACATGGACAGTGAGATTGAGTGTACCCTCAGCAAGTTCGTAGATGACACCAATCTGTGTGGTGTGGAGGGAAAGGAAGCTATCCAGAGAGACCTTGACAGGCTTGAGAGGTGGGCCCATGCAAACTGCGTGAAGTTCAACAAGGCCAAGTCCAAGGTCCTGCACATGGGCTGGGGCAATCCTAACTACAACTACAGGCTGGGTGGAGAATTGATCGAGAGCAGCCCTGAGGAGGACTTGGGGGTGCTGGTGGACAGGATGCTTAACATGAGCCAGCAATATGTACTTGCAGCCAGAAAGCCAACTGTATCCTGGGCTACCTCAAAAGAAGCATGGCCAGCAGGTTGAGGGATGTGATTCTGCCTCTATTCCACTCTCATGAGACCCCACCTGGAGTACTACGTTCAGCATTGGAGTCCCCAGTACAAGAAAGACATGGAGCTACTGGAGCTAGTCCAGAGGAGGGCCACAAAGATCATGAAAGAGCTGGAGCACCTCACTTAAGAGGACAGGCTGAAAGAGTTGGGGCTGTTCAGCCTGGAGAAGAGAAGGCTCCGGGAAGACCTTATACAGGTTGCCCAGAGAAGTTGTGGATGCTCTGTCCTTGGAAGCATTCAGGGCCAAGTTGGATGGCGCTTTGGGCAAGCTAGTCTAGTGGAGGGTGTCCCTGCCCATGGCAGGGGGGGAAGGTCCCTTCCAACCCAAACCTTTCTATAATTCTATTTTAGCGGTGGACTTGTAATTGCTAGGTTGATGGTTGGACTTGATGATCCTAAAGGTCTCTTCCAACCTAAATGATTCTATGATTCTATTCTATGACCTTCATGGTGCTGCAGGGACCAAGGGAACTATGGGCGGGGCTGCAGTTGGGGTGGCTGCAGTGCTGTGCTCTGCACGATGCTTGGCACCTGCTGATGCTGACATCCTTTTAGCCCCCTGAGGAAAGAAAAGGAAAGAAAATTGATATATCATACTGGAGAAATTATGCCAGGATCTCTACTGGATTTGTGTGGCAAGGTTTTGGTGGTGGTGGTGGTGAGTGTGGCTACAGGGGTGGCAGCGTCTGCAAGGAGCTGCTGGAAGCTTCCCCTGTGTCTGACAGAGCCAGTGCCAGCCAGCTCCAAGACGAACCCTCTGCTGGCCAAGGTCAAGTCAATCAGCAGCAGCGGTAATGACTCTGGGATGACATATTTAAGGAAAAAACAACTTAGCAGGAGCTT